>JBBPUM010000020.1:0-67617 GCA_038094695.1 Chiua aff. virens
GACGTGTTTGAAATTGGCCGGATGTTCTTGGGGGAAGAGCTGACCCGAGGTTAAACATTGTTCATCGCTTTCGATCCCGAGTTATGATGGCATCATGGTGCGGCTACTTGAGGTCAGGGCTCACAATACAAATGAACAGAAAAGTCCCGTGTTTTCACTTGAGTATTCTGCCAGTTCTTTTTCCTGGAAGGATTCTGCTAGTGACCAGGTTGCGACCACCGGTAACACGACAGTATCTTTGTGCACAGTTTAGTCGATCACCTTCTAAGACCGCGGACGTGTCTGCTAAATCTTCTTTTTCGGCACTCTAATCAAGCCGATGATTGCGATGATTGATCAATGGGAGTGGTGATTTATTTGCTAGGGTGGTGTGCACGCATTCAGACTCGCAAAGTACCGCATACACATTGTGCAAAGGTGTGCTTTCAAATTCTCTAAAATTGAACACGCTTGCCCGTGGGCGGGCATCAACGCGTTGATTACAACCAATTTAGGGGGCCGCGGTCGCCATGTATGTGTTCCAAGCTGCGACAGTGGACGACGGGAAAACATAACTGGACGCAGTCGTAGCCTGTCCGTAATAAATAGCCGCCTGCCCAGTCATAACCTCGCCCCCCAAGCTGGACACTTCCCCTCCGATGACCGTGATCTCACCGGAGCCGGTGTTTGTCACCAATCCCGTTTGGTTGTTACAAAAGATAAATTCGCGGGCAAGCGTCAAAGCCTACATGAAGATATGAGCAAAGGAGAATACATGTGCGAACGTTCCCTCACCGAGATCGGGTTGTTATATGATAGGAGATGTCCTGCATGAGCTACAAGGACATACTTCCAACCACGTTCCTGATGAACAATGCCACCAAACTCGCCCGCGTCGTTATACCATGGTGTGCGAGTGAAACCCTGGATCCCACCGAACGTAGTGTTCTGAGTTAGCCACAAAGAGTCAGAAATGCGAACGCGGTAAGAAACTGATGGCATCATACTTGGATCGCAACTATATACAAAGTAAGCAGGGTACACCGACGAAAAAGCACGGAACAAACCTTGAGAACCAAAGTGTGAGAGCAACGAATCATCATTCCCAGAGTATATGACGATCGACACCCCGCGAGCTGTCATTGGTGGCAAGGTCTGTCAGGAACGCCATCGGCCTATTGTATACGAATAAGTCTGCTCGGGCTGCCCATGGCAAACCTACTCACTCGATACCTAAAAATGTTGGGGTTGGAAATAGAAACTTCTGGCGAAAGACGGAAGCTCACTTGGGTCCGCATTGCTACTATCTATGAACATATCACGTTATACACGTGTCAAGACCGAGAAACGCTTGCTTACTGAGCTGATTATTGGGTGCGAATACTGGACTGGTCGAGTCTCGCCATTGCTTGCCTGCAGGGGCATGTATCGCCGCCCGCGTTCGCTTATCTGAGACGATGTCGTCAATATCCCCTCGTCAATCCTACCTTCAAGACGAACCGTTCAAGAAGACACCCGGATCCCTCGGTACTTCCGGGCTCAAAGCATCCGGAATATTATAAATATCGAATTGCTTGCCAGACGCTAAAAACGAATGCTGAGATGAATATGAGTGAAGGAGGGGATGTCCTACACCAAGGGAAAGTGAAGTTTATCGCGTGATCGATCATGTCGTCGTAGAGGTCACACCCATCCGCGTGAGCCGTTAAGCCGCGTCTCCTTACGTTGTGGAGGTGAAAAGTATTATCGTGCTCCAAGACAGCACCTTCACTCTGCCTGAGTTCGGCAGTGAGTCGATTCTGTATTCCCCGCAGAAACTGGCGCTTTGTGAGTTTGGTCAGGTGTTCTGTAGATGAAGATCTACGGGGGGTGAATGCTGGTTTTATGGTTGGAAAACGTGCTGGTTGTGGGTATTGGAGAGTAAGATTATACCCGCAGAGCTCACTCCTACATGACAGATGAGCACTTCAAACATATCCACCTCTAAGTGGCATGTACGCACCGTTCTTTGAAATGCTTAAAGACCTCGATATCATACCCGACAATTTGTGGGTATGTCTCTAGCACGCTGACCACAGGCAAATTTATGGCTGCTGCTTCAGATATAATAGTTCCATCCCCAATGGCAATTCCCGCGAGTTTGACGGGTGGATTGTCCATCTGGAAGTAGGTCTTCGCGATGTAGGGCTGTAGGGATGCAATTTGCATTAATCTGTAAGCACAAAATAGTGATGCTTACTATGTACACCCCGGCATAACTCTCCCCAGTGATGTACAAAGGTCGTTTAGCAAGATTCGGGAACACTTTGACGAAGTTTGCCAGAAACCCCATCTACCGATCTACACGTTAGGAGAGCACTCTACTGACAGGTCCTCAATTCTCACGAAATCTGTACCCATCTGATCTTCGTCAGCGACTGAATGGCGTATCAGGATCACAGGCAGATGCTAACTGGAAACTGTCCTCACCAAGCCCGTTGGCGTCAACAGTACTAAGCTCCACTCCACTAGACCGAATATTATCAACAATGGGTAGGAGAGTAGGTAATACAGACTTACACCGGTTGGTCGATCCAGACATAGTCTTCAACGTTGGTCCATGAATACTTGTTCTTGACGAGGGAATAATCACCTTCGACGCGGATCGGGCCATTCTACAACACACAAGTCAGAACATCAAGCAATACAAACCTAGTAGTGAAACGCGTGACAAGACGGACCTCTAAAAAGAGTCCCCAGAGGCTAGACGATCCAGGACTGCGTAGAGCTATCAGATTAACATAATATACGCGTCTGCGGACTTGAACAGACCCTCCATTAAGCCAGATACCCCATGGCTCATGACTATTCGCAGTGAATGAGTCGTTTGAGGATTCGAATGCCCAAAAGAAGAGGGTATTATTTGGATGACCAGCTCTCTGAACGGGAAGATTTCCCGCCCAGTTACGGGCGAGCGGCCATGTTACATTCGGAAGGCTTTCTGTTACCTGAAAGTCTGTTGGTGCATCAATGTACCATGAGCAAGGATGCGAAAAGAGTGAAGCGGCAAGGTACAAGAGACACACAGGTCTGCCATTCTGGACTGTAATCGCCGTGGGGCAGTATGCCCCTGGCCGACTATCTTGCGCCGAATCAGCTGGCAACGCTCGAACTTAAGCGCATGAAAACACAAGAAAGAGAAGAGCAGAAATGGATACGAGGAAAGCGGTATATGACCCCATATTAGTAGGCGTGGCAAGAGAGAAATACTATGAGCGAGGACATGTGTTGCTTGGTCCTTTAAGTAGAATGTGCAAACACGAAGAGGCACATGGTCCAAACTGCATTAAGCTAAAAGTTCCATGAATCCAGTACGCCGGATACCTCGAGGTCAATGATAGGGACTCGTATGAGAGGGACTCGTACGAGCGAAGAGCAGTCTTGAGCATATCGGTCGCCAGTGGCATTCTGTATGCTACCAGTCTTAGGAGATCAGTCATTGGCATTGTACAGAGTCCAGGTCAAAACAAGGGAAAACAACCCATCTATTCACCGTAGGGGTTGAAGATTCGGATTAGCAGTCGTAGCTCAGTTAATGAGTCTTCAAGTTGGGCTGACTTGTCACTTGAACGTATCCCTTTTGAGTTACCCGCTTCGAGTTGTGGCTCAATGATTGAATAAGGTTAGTGGCGTCCGAGCCGATGGCTGTACAGGCAATAATTACGTAGTAGCAGACACCCAAAATATTAAGTTTGAATTTGTTTGCAGAATTGCTAACTTAATCTTCTTTCTCTGTCAATAGACGGCAAGGTTTTAGGAGTTCGGGTTGGCCTTATCCTTCTCGTTTCCTCACCAGATGTGATCACTGTTTCAAGTTGGTGTATTCCTAGTTTGTTGTTTCTTATGTCTTTTCTTGTTGTCTCATCAGTGTAAAGTCTGCGCGCTCACCACTGGTCCCTACCTTTTGCGTGTATTTGTACCTTGTGCTTGTGACTCACCCGTCCGTCCGGGCGTATTGCTCACGCCGGAATCTACCCAGGTTACCGTCGCCGTACAACCTGAATTCCACTGGCTTTACCACGTGGTACATTTCCCTCACGCAAGGCTGATAACAAGGTTGTTAGCGTTGCCTTCCGACATATTCTCGCGAACAAACACGCTCAGCCGTGGGCTATCAAAACGATTACAACCAAGTAACTAGAGTTACTATTTAAATCTAAGGGGTCGCAGTCGCCATGTACGCGTTCCAGGCTGCGACAGTGGATGACGGGAATACATAACTGGATGCTGTCGTAGCTTGTCCATAATAAATGGCCGCCTGCCCAGTCATAATCTCGCCCTGCAGGCTGGACGCCTCCCCTCCAATGACCGTCATCTTTCCGGAACTGGTGTTTGTCACCAGTCCCGTTTGGTTGTTCCCGAAGATGAATTCGCGAACGAGTGTCAAGGCCTACATTAGGACGTGAGAAAAGGGGAATACAAGTGCGAACGTGCCCTCACCGAGATGGGGTTGTCATATGGCAGGAGATGTCCTGCATGAGCTACAAGGACATACTTCCAACCACGTTCCTGATGAATTATACCACCGAACTCGCCAGCATCGTTGTGCCATGGTGTGGAAGGTTTGCGGGTGAAACCCTGGATCCCGCCAAACGTAGTGTTCTGAGTTAGCCGCGAAAAGTCAGAAATGCAACCACGATAAAAAGTTGATAGCATCATACTTGGATCGCAACTATATACAAAGTAAGCAGAGTACATTGACGAAAGCATGGGACAAACCTTGAGAACCAAAGTGTGGGAGTAGCGAATCGTCATTCCCGGAGTATATAACAATCGATATCCCATGAGCAGTTGCATTGGTAGCAAGGTCTGTCAGGAACGCCATCGGCCTATTTTTTTCGAGGAAACGAATAAGTGTGCTTTGGGCCACCCATGGCAAATATGCTCACTCAACACCTAAAAGTGTTTAGGCTGCAAGTGAAAACATCTTCATTTAGCCGAGGAAGGAAGCTTACTTGGGTCCACATGGCCACTATCTGTGAACATATCACGTTACGCACTCGTCAAGATCGAGAAACAGTTGCTTACTGGATCGATTATTGGGTGCGAATACTGGACTGGTCGAGTCCCGCCATTGCTTGCCTGCAGGGGCATGTATCGCCGCCCGCGTTCGGTTATCTGAGGCGATGTGGTCAATATCACGTCATTGATCACAGTTCAAGACGAACCGTTCAAGAAGACACTCGGGTCCCTCGGTACTTCGGGGCTCAAAGCATCCGGAATATCATAAATGTCGAATTTCTTGCTGGATGCTAGAGACGAGTCCTGAGATGAACAGGAGTAGAAGAGGAGATGACCCACACCAAGGGAAAGTGAAGTTTAGGGCGTAATCAATCATGTCATCATAGAGGTCACACCCATTCGCGCCAGCTGTTAAGCCCCGTCTCCTTACGTCGTGGAGGCGAAAAGTATCGCCGTGCTCCAAGTCAGCGCCTTCACTTTGTCCGAGTTTGGCAGCCAGTCGACTCTGTATGTCCTGCAGAAACTGGTGCTTTGTGAATTGGGTCGGGTATTTTCTGGACGAAGATCTACGAAAAGTCGACACTGGTTTTATGGTTGGAAAATGTGCTGGTTGCGGGTATTGAAGAGTGAGATTAAACCCGCAGAGCGCACTCCTACCCTACAGATGAGCACTTTGAAGATATCCACTCTTGAATGGCACGCACGCACCGTTCTTTGAAGCGCTCAAAGACTTCGATATCGTACCCGATAATTTGTGGATATGTTTCTAGCACGCTGACCACAGGCAGATCTATGGCCGCTGTCAGTGATGTAATGGCCCCATCCCCGATAGCAATTCCCGCGAGTTTGACAGGTGGATTATTCATCTGGAAGTAGGCCTTCGCGATGTAGGGCTGTAGGGACGCAATTCGCATGAATCATAAGCACAAAATAGCAGTGCCTACTATATACACCCCAGCGTAACTCTGCCCAGTGATGTACAAAGGCCGTTTGGCAAGATTCGGGAACACCTTGACGAAGTTTTCCAGAAATCCCATCTATCGATCTATATGTTAGAAGAGCACTCTACCGACAGGTCCTCGATTCTCACGAAATCGGCGCCCATCTGGTCTTCATCAGCGACTGAATGACACATCAGGATCACAGACAGATGCTAACTGAAAGTTATACTAACTAAGCCCGTTGGCGTCAACGGTACTATACCCCACTCCACTAGAGCGAACACTATCAGCACTACGCAAAAGAGTAAGTAATACAAACGTACACTGGTTGGTCGATCCAGACATAATCGGCAACGTTGGTCCATGTATACTTGTTCTTGACGAGCGAATAATCACCTTTGACGTGGATCGGGCCATTCTACAGCACACAAGTCAGGACGTCGAGCAATACGAATCTACTGGTGAAATCCGTAACAAGACGGACCTCTAAAAAGAGATCCCAGAGGCTAGATGAGCCAGGACTGCATCGAGCTATTAGATTAACATGATATACACGTCTGGGGACTTGAACAGACCCTCCATTAAGCCAGATACCCCACGGCTCATGACTACTCGCAGTAAACGAATCGCTTGAAGATTCAAATGCCCAAAAGAAGAGGGTATTATTTGGATGACCCGCTCTCTGAACGGGAAGATTTCCCGCCCAGTTACGGGCGAGCGGCCATGTTACATTCGGAAGGCTTTCTGTCACCTGAAAGTCTGCGAGTGTGTTGATGCACCATGAGCAAGGATGCGAAAAGAGTGAGGTGGTAAGGTACAAAAAACGCACAGCTCTGCCATTCTGGGCTGTAATCGCCGTGGGGCATTCCTGAGTATGCTTCTGACCAGCTACCTTGCGAATCGGCTGGCGATATTTGGGCCTGAGCACATTGGCATATCAACATAAATAAGAGAAGAGCGAATATAAATGACCCCATAGGCGTGGCAGGAGAGAGAAATATTATGGGGGAGGACATGTGTTGCCTGGTCCTTTAAGTAGAATCTGCAAACATGAAGAGGCACATGGTCCAAACTTCATTGAGCTACAAATTCGATAAATCCAGTGTGCTGGACACCTCGAAGTCAATGGTGGGAACTTGAACGAGCGAAAAGAAGTCATGGGCATATCGGTAACCGTCGGCATTCTCTGTGCTGCCAGTGGGTAATACGCCTACGAGATTAGTCATTGGCATTAATTAAGTGCAGAGTCCGAGTCGTAACAAGGGGAAACGGCCCATCTATTCACCACAAGTGTTGAAGATTCAGAGTAGTAGTCGTGGCCCAGTGAATGAAGTTTAGGCTGACTTCGACGACGTAGCGAGGGGGGCCCGCTTTGGCTGTGGCTCAATATTAATGGTTTATGGAAAGCTAAGCTGGCTGTGCAATGATTATGTAATGATAGGAATTAAAGTTTAAATTACCTTGTTTACAAGACACTGGGGAGGAACAATTGCAGCCCGCAAAAACTGCAACTCTGGTACTCTTTCTAAACGTAACTTTTTGCTATGCACCATCTATGTCAGTAGTGTGTATACTTGTAATCCGTGCATTCCGATCGCTTTTATGGCCGAGAGAGGAGAGAATGAGGTAAGGGTAGTGAGGTGGGCCGCCGTGGGCGAAGACTGCGAAGGGCTTTCCAGGGGAGTTGGGCTGCAAACCCAAAGAGGAAGGAGGACCGCAACGCGCGAGATGAGGCTCCCAAACTGAAGGAGCAGGATATACCTGAGCACACGGGTGGCGCAGGTGCCAAGGGTGGGGAGGGCAAGGTGCTCAGGATGGTGGCAGGGTGCCCAGGTTAGAGGCAAGGTGCTATGCGCCAGGAGGGTGAAGTGGGGTCGCCAATCTCGCCATCGCCCTCCATTTCCAATTCTTCAGTATGCACAACGTACCACCCCTCGAGACATTTCGGTGCGGCTTGAGCGTTTGGAAACGTGGGCAAAAGTCCAAGAGCAGAAGGCAGGAGAGATGCAAAAAAGCGAGAGGAGAAGCTGCATTTGGGAGCTGCAGGCACTGCTGAGCAGAAGCAACTTGAAGGTGACGCGCCCACTTCGCTTAGCTCGTGCACGAAGTAAATTCTATCCTCGTGCCAGTACCTCGGAAGCACAGAATCGACCTTAAATCTTTTCTCGTTTCTCATCAGTGTAAGGTCTTTGCGGTCACTGGTCCCTCCTGGCTCTGACTTGTACTATGATTTGTCTGTGTGTATTTGCACGGCGTAACTTACCTGCGTCCTGCTCACGCCGGAATCTACCCGCCGTGCAACCCAAGTTCCGCTGGCTTTATGACATGGTGCATTCAGGTCTTCCTCGCGTGAGGCTAATTAGTATTGGACCTGTTACCTTCCTTCATATTCTCGCGAACAAACACAAGCTCAGCCATGGGCTGTCAAAAGGATAACAAGAGTGTTACTATTCAGATCTAAGGGGTCGCAGTCGCCATGTATGCGTTCCAAGTCGCAACAGTGGGCGACGGGAAAACATAACTGGATGCAGTCGTAGCTTGTCCATAATAAATGGCCGCCTGCCCAGTCATGATCTCTCCACTTAAGCTGGACACTTCCCCTCCAATGACTGTCATCTTTTCGGAAGTGGTGTTTGTCACCAGTCCCGTTTGGTTGTTTCCAAAGATGAATTCGCGGACGAGCGTCAAAGCCTACGTTAAGACGTGAGCAAAGGGGAATACAAGTGCGAACGTGCCCTCACCGAGATCGGGTTGTTGTACCCCAGGAGATGTCCTGCATGAGCTACAAGGACATACTTCCAGCCACGTTCCTGATGAACAATACCACCAAACTCGCCCGCGTCGTTGTACCATGGCGTCGAAGGTTTATGTGTGAAACCCTGGATCCCACCGAACGTAGTATTCTGAGTTGGCCACAAAAAATCAGAAATGCGAACGCGGTACAAGGTTGATAGCGTCATACTTCGCAACTATATACAAGGTAAGTAGGGCACATTGACGAAAAAGCATGGAACAAACCTCGAGAGCCAAAATGTGGAAGTAACGAATCGTCGTTCCCAGAGTATATAACGATCGACACTCCATGAGCTGTTGCATTGGTGGCAAGCTCTGTCAGAAATGCCATCGGCCTATTTTTATTCGAGTATACGAATAAGCGTGCTCGGGCCACCCATGGCAAGCCTACTCACTCGACGCCTAAAAGTGCTTAGGTTGCAAATGAAATCATCTTCATTTAGCCAAAGACGGAAGCTCACTTGGGTCCGCACGGCCACTATCTGTGAACATGTCACGTTACATGCGCGTCAAGACCGAGGAACGCCTGCTTACTGGACCGATCATTGTGTGCGAATACTGGACCGATCGTTTCCTGCCATCGCTTGCTTCTAGGGGCATGTATCGCCGCCCGCGTTCGATGATCTGAGACCATGCGGTCAATATCGTCTCATCGATGATCCTACCTTTAAGACGAACCGTTCAGGAAGATAGTTGGATCCCTCGGTACTTCGGGGCTCAAGGCGTCCGGAATATCATAAATATCAAATTGCTTGCTGGATGCTAAAGACGAATCCTGAGATGAACAGGAGGGGAAGAGGGGATGACCTACACCAAGGGAAAGTGGAACTTAAGGCGTAATTGATCATGTCATCATAGAGGTCACACCCATCTGCGTAAGCTGTTAAGCTACGTTTCCTTGCGTCGTGGACGTTATCGTGCTCCAAGACAGCGCCTTCACTCTGTTCGAGTTTGGCAGTCTGCCGACTCTGTATGTCCTGCAGAAACTGGCGCTTTGTGAATTTGGTCGGGTACTCTCTGGATGAAGATCCGTCGGAGGACGCTGCTCAAAGACCTCGGTATTGTACCCGATAATTTGTGAATATGTTTCTAGCACGCTGACCACAGGCAGATCTATGCCTACCGTCTGGGATGTAATAACACCATCCCCGATGGCAATTCCCGCGAGCTTGACGGGTGGGTTGTCCATCTGAAAGTAGGCCTTCGCGATGTAGGGCTGTAGGGATGCAATTTTCATTAATCTGTAAGCACAAAACAGTGATGCTTACTATGTACACCCCGGCATAACTCTCTCCAGTGATGTACAAAGGTCGTTTAGCAAGATTCGGAAACACCTTGACGAAGTTCGCTAGAAATCCCATCTATCGATCTACGCATTAGGAGAGCACTCTGCTGACAGGTCCTGGATCCTCACGAAATCGGTGCCCATCTAATCTTCATCAACGACTGAATGACACATCGGGATCACAGGCAGATGCTAAGGGAAAGTTGTCCTCACCAAGCCCGTTGGCGTCAACGGTACTGAACCCCACTCCACTATACCGAACAGTGTCAACACTACGTGAGAGAGTAAGTGATACAACGTACACTGGTTGGTCGATCCAGACATAGTCGGCAACGTTGGTTCATGCGTACTTGTTCTTGGACGAGCGAATAATCACCTTGGACGTGGATCGGGCCATTCTACAACACACAAGTCAGCACATCAAGCAATACGAATCTACTGGTGAAATCCGTAACAAGACGGACCTCCAAAAAGAGTCCCCAGAGGCTAGATGAGCCAGGACTGCATCACGCTATTAGATTAATATGATATCCGCGTCTCGGGACTTGAACGGACCCTCCATTAAGCCAGATACCCCATGGCCCATGACTACTCGCAGTAAACGAATCGCTTGAAGATTCAAATGCCCAAAAGAAGAGGGTATTGTTTGGATGACCCGCTCGCTGAACGGGAAGATTGCTCGCCCAATTACGAGCGAGCGGCCATGTTACATTCGGAAGGCTTTCTGTTACCCGAAAGTCTGTGGGTGCATCGATGCACCATGAACAAGGTCACGGAAAGAGTGAGGTGGCAAGGTACGAGACGTATAACTCTGCCATTCTGGACTGTAATCGCCGTGGAGTATTCTTAGGTATGCTTCTGGCCAACTGTCTTGCACTAAACCAGCTGGCAGTGCTTGGGATTGAGCGCATGTAAACACAAATAAGAGAAGAGGAGACGCGGGTACAAGGAAAGCGGTAGATGTCCCCATGGGCATGATGGCAGGGGTGAAATACTATGGGCGCAGACATGGGTTGCCTGGTCCTTTAAGCAAAATCTGCAAACACGAAGAGGCGCATGGTCCAAACTCCATTGAACTACAAGTTCCACGAATCCAGTACGCCGGACACTTCGAGGTCAATGACGGGAACTTGAATGCGCGAGGAGAAGTCTTGGGCATGTCGGTAACTATTTGGTATTCTCTGTGGATAATACCCCTGCGAGATTTGGCACTGTGCAGAGTTTGAGTCGAAGCCAGGGGAAACGACTCGTCTATTCACCGCAAGTGTTGAAGATTCAGGCTAGCACTGGCAACCGTAATCCAGTGCGGGCCTCGGTCGGAGTCGGCGGGACAGGTGTGCCTTTTGAGGCTCAAAAGACCGGTCAACAACTTAAGGATGTACTTCCAACTAAGTAGGGCCCGGCATCGACAAAAAGGAGGAAACCAAAGTGTTGGAAAAACAAATCGTCGTTCCCAGAATATATGACGATCGATACTCCGTGAGCCGTTGCGTCGATGGGGAGGTCCGTCAGGAACGCCATTGGCCTATTTTTCCGAGTACACAATTACTTAAGTCTGCTCAGGTCAAGGTAAATATTAGCTGTTATCCTAGAGAGGCTATATTGCCTTGTCCGGATCCGTATGTCAACTTGACCCAGAGTGGGTCGAAAAATCAACTAGGAATGATACGAATGTATCAGATCGAGGTTGAGGGCACTGTACAAAATGAATTTGCTAGGACATGCGGTGGTGACATGAAATACGAGCCTGACACCATCGGACATGGGTACAGCTGACATGACACCTTTTCGAAAAAACTGTATCCTTACACCTGAACTGAACTCGTCACGAGATCACGGTGAGATGATTCGGATTGAATCAATCTACCTCGTCTACACCACACGGCCGGAAGCAAATGAACCATGCTGGCAGCGAGAACTTGACTGTGATTCTACCTGGATGAGCCTGACTCTAATTCGATATCTTCAATCGTTCGAGCAAAGCTGAATCAAGGTATGCTTACCGTGACTGTCTTCGACTCGGGGACCGTTGCTGCACAACTGCGCGAAGGTGGAGATGGGTCATTTGATTGCTGTTCCTAAATGAGATCCATCGACGAGATGATCCGCCATCAAAGGAGAAAGAACGTACGAAGTTTGATCGATGTCGACGGGTTAGATACTTGAGAGTAACGGGAACATACTCCTGCGGCGGTGGCAAGGGGGCGTATTGCCGAATCCCTTCAAAGTAATCCGCACTGGGTGCGAGATGCACTTGCTAAAAACGGAGGAGATACGGCACATTGGTCGTGTATCAAGTAATGTTGCATACCGGACAGCGCGAAGAGGCCATTGTACCAGTGAAAGGGTGGCCGGAGTGATTGACTGAACTCCATTCCGCCCATTTCTTGAGCCATCTTCTGATCATTGGACGGACCTTGGTTGTGGTGACGGTCTCGGAATGTTCTCCTGTGGACGGCTCTAGAATGGAAGGTAGCTGCGGCGAGTGAGGTGATGGAGCTGTAGCGTGGGGAACCGTGACTGGTGGGACGGGGGCTTCGTCCATTCGAGGATGCATAGACGGTGTAGGGGATGGTGGCTTCGCGAAGTTAACAAACGCAGGGCCACAAACCTCGTCGTACTCGAATGCGTCCTGAGGAGCAGGTGCGCTGGAAGGCACCTCAACCTGCAGGATAGTCAGTTGGCTTGGCTCGCAAGAAGCGGGTGGAAGAGCAGACTTCAAGGAGATCGATATCGTCTTCATGCCCAGAGTCGTGATGACGGTCAGAAGGCTAGTGTATACATGTCATGCCATATTGTGAGTATATAGCCAATGAGCCAATATAGAACGACGGACCATCGGGACCTCCCAGCCTTTCCCACCTGGCAAGGTTGATGAGCGAAAAGAAAAAACGGGAAATTATGGCACAAACCATTCAGCAGATCCCAATCGAAGACGCCATCGTCGACTTCGTTGGTATTTCGCAAAACCTTGGCAATCAACGCCCGCAAAAAGTCATAGTCGGGAGTTTCCTCAAAACCCAATTTGCGGACATAATTGAGATAGATAGCAAATTCCTCTGGAGAAAAGATGAGAAGTAAAAAGGAGCGACTACATCGAGCAACTGACCCGGAAAGCCTTCACAGAGTTCTCTAATTGACGTCACTTGCTTCTTTTCTCCAATCTTCTCGTGCTTCTGCTTGTTTGTCGCAGCTCTGAGACCTTGCCAAGGTAAGCCGCCACGGAGGAAGTACATAAAGACATAGCCAAGGGATTCTAGATCATCCCTTCTCGATTGTTCTGTCAAATCGAAGGCTCAATAAGAAAGAGAGCGGGTTATCCAATGAGCTGCGACGGACCACGCCCCAAGTGCGCATTGATGCTCATATACCGTGCAGTGGCGCCAACTTGAAGACGCCTCCCGGGCCGTTCACGATAAGGAATGTGCTGTTTAGTTTTTGGGTCACGGTAGTGCTTAGCCATACCAAAATCCACGACATGAATGACCGGTGGGAGATTTTGATTAACCATTTGGACGTTATCGGCACAAAAACCGAACACACCATTGGCACCCTTAGTTCCGGAACGACCGATGAGGAAATCGTCGGGCTTGACACCACGGTATATGAGATTTTTCTCGTGGATGGTTTGCGCTCTAGAGATCTGAGGGGATAACGCCATGACGCGTGTATTGTTCTGGATTTGGGAGAGGCGCACCATTTGTCTTGCGGCCATACAGACAGTCTTTGTGGAGAATTTGCGGCCACACATGTCGAAGAGATCTTCCAAGCTGGGACCGAGGAGGTCAATGACTAAAATGTTGTGGAGACCTTCTGGACCAAAGTGATAGATCTGGGGTATCCCAGCTAGAAGGGAGGTTGGTTGATGGAAGAACGGGAGGAGAACAGGACATACGACAGTCAACGAGGATGCGATATGAACGGCATTCATCGCGTAGTTGGGGAGATTCAGCCCTGCGAGGTTCCTGGGAGAAAATAAGAACAAGGGGTGAATGGAGGAGGTAGGGACGCACAAATTTGATGGCGACGGTGGTTGAGTTGAGGAGGTCTGTGCCTGCGAGGAGTGAGGAGGGTGGGCGGGGGAGATGGAGGAAGAAGGACCTTCGAAGATGACGCCGAAGGAGCCTTCTCCGATTTTCTTTCCAACGCGGTAGTGTACGCCGACGACGTTGTTAGTGTCGGGAGGATCGGAAGACATTGGAAGAGGGCAGCTGAGGGAGGGAAAGCTCACGGTGAAGAAAAGAAATCGCACAACTCTATGGTAAGCACGGCAGGGATGCTCATTCCTGTGGTCCGGAGTGCTCCTTTTACGGTTAGTTTAGTTATATGGGTTTGGGGACACGGGACACCGCTATGTCGCATTGCTTGTGGCAAATGTATGTACGTCATGAAGAAAGGATATCGATTAAATTGTATACCACAATGTATGCCATCAATATGCTATTTGCGATCAAGAAACGTTTCTCGTGCCTCGACATTAACCCCAAAGTACCAAATATATATTAGCATGCAGATGTGTAGTTTCAGATTCTCCAAAATTAAACACACTGCGCTCCGAGCGGGCTATCAACACGATTACAACTAAGCAGCAAAAGAACCGGCTTAGATTAGGGGGCCGCAGTCGCTATGTATGCGTTCCAAGCCGCAACAGTGGTCGATGGGAAGACATAACTGGATGCCGTCGTAGCTTGCCCGTAATAAATGGCCGCCTGTCCAGTCATAATCTCGCCACTGAGGCTAGACACCTCTCCTCCAATGACTGTCGTCTTTCCGGAACTCGTGTTTGTCACTAATCCCGTTTGGTTATTGCCAAAGATAAATTCGCGGACGAGCGTCAAAGCCTACATGAAGACATGAGCAAAGGGGAATACAAGTGTGAACGTGCCCTCACCGAAATGGGGTTGTTGTACCCCAGGAGATGTCCTGCATGAGCTACAAGGACATACTTCCAGCCACGTTCCTGATGAACGATACCGCCAAACTCGCCGGCATCGTTGTACCATGGCGTCGAAGGTTTACGTGTGAAACCCTGGATCCCACCGAACGTAGTATTCTGAGTTGGCCACAAAAAATCAGAAATGCGAACGCGGTACAAGGTTGATAGCATCATACTTGGATCGCAACTATACACAAAGTGAGTGGGGCATATTGACAAAAAAGTATGGAACAGACCTTGAGAGCCGAAATGTGGGAGCAACGAATCGTCGTTCCCAGAGTATATAACGATCGACACCCCATGAGCTGTTGCATTGGTGGCAAGCTCTGTCAGGAATGCCATTGGCCTATTTTTTTCGAGTATACGAATAAGCGTGCTCGGGCTACCCATAGCAAACCTACTTACTCGACACCTAAAAGTGTTCAGGTTGCAAATGAAAACATCTTCACTTAACCGAAGACGGAAGCTTACTTGGGTCCGCATGGCCACTATCTGTGAACATGTCACGTTACATGCGCGTCAAGACCGAGGAACGCTTGCTTACTGGACCGATCATTGTGTGCGAATACTGGACCGACCGTTTCATGCCATCGCTTGCTTCTAGGGGCATGTATCGCCGCCCGCGTTCGATGATCTGAGACCATGCGGTCAATATCGTCTCATCGATGATCCCACCTTTAAGACGAACCGTTCAAGAAGATACTTGGATCCCTCGGTACTTCGGGGCTCAAGGCGTCTGGGATATCATAGATATCAAATTGCTTGCCGGATGCTAAAGACGAATCCTGAGATGAACAGAAGGGGAAGAGGGGATGACCTACACCAAGGGAAAGTGGATCTTAAGGCGTAATTGATCATGTCATCATAGAGGTCACATCCATCTGCGCGAGCTGTTAAGCTACGTTTCCTTGCGTCGTGGACGTTATCGTGTTCCAAGACAGCACCTTCACTCTGTCCGAGTTTGGCAGCCTGGCGACTCTGTATGTCCCGCAGAAACTGGCGCTTTGTGAATTTGGTCGGGTACTGTCTGGATGAAGATCCGTCGGAGGACGCTGGCTTTATGGTTGGAAAATGTGCTGGTTGCGGGTATTGGAGAGTGAGATTATACCCGCAGAGCGTACTCCTACCTTATAGATGAGCACTTCGAACATGTCCACTCTTGAATAGTATGTACGCACCGTTCTTTGAAGTGCTCAAAGACCTCGGTATTGTACCCGATAATTTGTGGATATGTTTCTAGCACGCTGACCACGGGTAGGTCTATGCCTACTGTTTGAGATGTAATAACACCATCCCCGATGGCAATTCCCGCGAGTTTGACGGGTGGATTGTCCATCTGGAAGTAGGCCTTCGTGATGTAGGGCTGCAGGCATGCAATTTACGTTAATCTACAAGCATAAAATAGCGATGCTTACTATATACACCCCGGCATAACTCTCCCCAGTGAGGTACAAAGGTCGTTTAGCAAGATTTGGGAACACCTTGACGAAGTTTGCCAGAAACCCCATCTACCGATCTACGTGTCAGAAGAGCATTCTACTGACAGGTCCTTGATTCTCACGAAATCGGCGCCCATCTGATCTTCGTCAGCGACTGAATGACGTGTCAGGATCACAGGGAGATGCTAACTGAAAGTTGTCCTTACTAAGCCCGTTGGCGTCAACAGTACTATACCCCACTCCACTGGACCGAATACTATCAACACTACGTAGGAGGGCAAGTAATACAAACGTACACTGGCTGATCGATCCAGACATAATCGGCAACATTGGTCCATGAATACTTGTTCTTGATGAGCGAATAATCACCTTGGACGTGGATCGGGCCATTCTACAACACACGGGTCAGAACATCAAGCAATACGAACCCACTGGTCAACAAGACGGACCTCTGAAAAGAGCCCAATGAGGCTAGACGAGCCAGGACTGTATAGAGCTATCAGATTAACATGATATACATGTCTGCGGACTTGAACAGACCCTCCATTAAGCCAGATACCCCATGCCTCATGACTGTTCGCGGTAAATGAATCATTTGAAGATTCGAATGCCCAAAAGAAGAGGGTGTTGTTTGGATGACCCGATCTCTGAACAGGAAGATTGCCCGCCCAATTACGAGCGAGCGGCCATGTTACATTCGGAAGGCTTTGCGTTACCTGAAAGTCTGGTGCATCGATGTACCATGAGCAAAAACAAAAAAGAGTGAGGTGGCAAGGTACACGAGACGCACAGCTCTGCCATTCTGGACTGTAATCGCCATGGGGCATTCCTGGGTGTGCTTCTGGCCAGCCATCTTGAGCCGAATCAGCTGGCAACGCTCGGGCTTGAGCGCATGTAAACATAAATAAAAGAAGAGCAGACGCGGGTACAAGGAAAGCTGTAGTAGATGACCCCATAGGCATGATAGGAGAGAGAAAAACTATGGGCGAGGACATGTGTTGCCTGGTCCTTTAAGTAGAATCTGCAAGCACGAAGAGGCACATAGTCCAAACTGCATTGAGCTACAAGTTCCACGAATCCAGTACGCCGGGCACTTTGAGGTCAGTGATGCGAAGTTGAACGAAGAGAAGCCTTGGGTATCGCTAACCGCTGGTATTCTCCATGTTGCCAGTGGGTAATATACCTGTGAATCAGTCACTGGTACTGTCACCAGAGTCCGAGTCGAAACAAAGGGAAATGGCCCATCTATTCACCGCAACTTGCAAGTGCTGAAGATCCAGACTCATGGCAGCCGTAGCCCAGTGGGCGAGGCTTCAAGTTGGGCTAACTCGGACAACGCAGAGAGGGCGAGACGGGAGTGCCTTTTTGAGGCTCAGCCGCCCCGGCTGTGGCTCAGTGATTGAGTGAGGTCCGTGGAAAGCCTAGAACGTGCACGTGGCACTAGTAGTGCCGATGCGGCAGTGCTAGTAGCATACTAGCAGTGGCCGCGCCAACTCAGTGATTAATGATCGTTCAAGTAGCGACAGTCCAGCGAAGTCGCGATTGAAGTCACGGCAGGCTCCCAAGTATCGTGGTATGGACATGTTACTACTTTCTCCATATTCTCGTGAACGAAATACACGCCCGTGGGCTATCAAAATGATTACAACTTTCAAGTAACAAGAGAGTTACTATTCAAATCTAAGGGGCCGCGGTCGCCATGTATGCGTTCCAAGCCCTGACAGTGGACGACGGGAACACATAACTGGATGCCGTCGTAGCATGTCCGTAATAAATGGCCGCCTGTCCGGCCATAATCTCGCCCCGCAGGCTGGACGCCTCCCCTCCAATGACCGTGACCTCTCCGTGACTGGTGTTTGTCACCAGTCCCGTTTGGTTGTTACCAAAGATGAATTCGCGGGCGAGCGTCAGAGCCTACATCGCATTGTCAGCAGAGGGGAGCACATTCAAACGAGAAAGCGCCCCCACCGAGATGGGGTTGTTGTACCCCAGGAGATGTCCTGCATGGTCAACAAGAACGTACTTCCAACCGCGTTCCTGATGGACGATACCACCAAACTCTCCTGCGTCATTGTACCATGGCGTGGCGGGTTTGCGAGTGAAACCCTGGATCCCGCCGAATGTAGTATTCTGGGTGAGCCACGAAAGTCAGATATGTGAGCAAGGTACAACATTCACAGCATCATACTTGGATTGCGACTAAATGCACAGTAAGTAAGGCGCAACGTCGGCAAGGAGAAAACGAACCTTGAGAACCAAAGTGTGGGATCAATGAATCGTCGTTCCCAGAGTATATAACGACCGACACCCCGTGAGCCGTTGCATTGGTGGCAAGGTCTGTCAGGAACGCCATTGGCCTGTTTTTCCGAGTATGCGAATCAGTCTTCTCGGGCTACGCATGGCAAAGACACTCACTCGACACCTGAAAATCGGTTTGATCACAATTAAACACATCCTCAGCTAACAGCGATGAAGCTCACTCGGGTCAAGGTAAACATTAGCTATAAACTCGCGTTATCCAAGGATATGTACTGAGAGGAGTTTGCTTACTGGAATGATCAGTCTGTGCGAACACCGTAGTGGCGATTTCCTGCCAACGCTTGCCTGCGGGAGCATGTATCGCCGCACGCGTCCGATCATCTGAGGCGGGGCGAACCGGTCAGTAGTGGTGTATCAAGCCTTCGCTGGCAAGACAAACCGTTCAGGAAGACACTGGCGTCCCTCCGCACTTCAGGGCTCAATGCATCGGGAATATCGTACACATCGAATTCTTTACCGAATGCTAAAACAAGTTCTGAGATGAACGGGAAAGTAAACCAAGGAGACATACACCAGGGGAAAACGGAGTTCAAGGCGTATGTGGTCACGTCGCTAAAGAGGTCGCACCCTTGTGCGCGAGCCATCAAGTCACGTTTCCACACATCGCGGGCGCGAGTACTTTTGGCGGGCCCCAAGACTGCATTACCCTCCTTCTCGAGTTTCGTAGAACGCCGGCTGCGTGCCTCGCGCAGAAACTGGCTCTTTGTGAGTCTTGCCATTTGGTTTCCAAACGAAGGTCCAAACGCTGATGGAAGACTTGGAAAATGTGATGGTTGTGGGTATTGGAGAGTGAGATTATACCCGCAGAGCGCACTCCTACATCGCAGGTTAGCGTTTTGAGGATATCCGCTGACCGTGGGAATGCCCTGTACCCACCGTTCTTTGAAGTGCTCAAAGATCTCGATGTCGTATCCGATAAGTTGTGGGTATGTTTCTAACACGCTGACCACAGGTAATTCTATAGAGGCAGTTATGGACCCAATGGTGCCATCCCCGATGGCAATTCCCGCGAGCTTGACGGGTGGATTGTTCATCTCGAAATAGGTTTTCGCGATGTAGGGCTGTACGCATATAATTTGCATTAGTTTATGAGATAAAAGAGTAGCACTTACAATGAAGACTCCAGCATAGCTCTCCCCAGTAATGTACAAAGGCCGTTTAGCAAGATTCGGGAATACCTTGACGAAGTTATCCAGGAACCCCATCTATTGCTCGATAAGTTAGCCTGGCACTCAACTGACACCTTTCTGATTCTCACGAAATCGGCGCCCATCTGATTTTCATCGGTGACTAGATGATATGTGAGGAACAAGGGCAAGGGGGCCAAATACTGAGAATTGCTCTCACTTTGCCCGTTGGTGTCGACGGTACTAAGCCCTGTTCCGCTAGATTGGGTATATGATTGTGATATCACACAGCACGGCAATACAAACATACACTGGTTGATCGATCCAGAGATAATCGGCAACATTAGTCCATGAGTAATTGTTTTCGGAAACCGAATAATCCCCTCGGATGTGGATCGGACCGTTCTACAGCACAAGTTGAAGCATCAAGCAACACGAAACCCGCCGGCAAAATGCTCGACGAGACGCACCTCAAACAAGAGTCCGACGAGGCTAGACGAGCCAGGACTGCATTGAACTATCAGTATAACACGATATATGCGTCTGCGAACAGGAGCTGACCCTCCATTAAGCCAGATACCCCATGGCTCGTGGCTATTCGCAGTAAATGAACCGTTTGAAGATTCAAACGCCCAAAAGAAGAGGGTATTGTTTGGATGTCCTGCTCTCTGAACAGGAAGATTGCCCGCCCAGTTACGGGCAAGTGGCCATGTTACATTCGGAAGGCTTTCCGTGACCTGGAAGTCTATCAGTGCATCAATCCAGCGTCTGTAAGCACGGGGAGGTGTGAGGTGGCAAGGTACACGAGACGCACAGCTCTGCCATTTTGGACTGTAATCACCGTGCGGTATTCCGGGATCCGCCCCTAGTCGGCCATCTTGTGCCGAACCGCTTGATGATGCTTGCACTTGAGCGCGTGCGAACATAAATGATAAGAGAAGTACAAGTGCCAATGCACGGAGAGCGGTGGGTGACACTATAGGCATGGCAGGAGAGAGAAATATGGTCCAGGACGTATGTCGCCTGGTCCTTTAAGTAAAATCGGCACTTTTGGAGAGGCACCCAGTTTAAATTGCATCGAGTCACAAGTTCCACGTATACAGTCCGTTTGACGTCCCAAGGTCAATGATGCAAATGAGCGAAGAGATCTGGAATGTCAACGGACTCGGACCATGAATGTGTCCCACAACTTACCACAAGAACTGTTGGGTGTACTATCCACCTGGTAACATGGCTTATAGTCGAGCTGGTCATTAATAACTTAAGCAATGCCTTGATGCTTATGGGGTTACTCGTTATGCTCAGTAGCAGTGGCCGTAGCTCCTCGGGCTATAGCCGAAGGGATGGGCGCTGAATGTGAAACCTATTGAAAGACGTCCAGAAGCACGTCAACTTGAAGGATGTCACTTCGTCCGGGATTCTCTGCAGAAAATACCTACTTACCTGGCGGGGGCCGGCAAGAGTCGTATGTTTGGCGGGGAACACACGGCTCTTGCGGACAATTTGGGCAAACAAATACTTCGCCAGGTGGCACACAAGCGTTATCATAGTCAATATACAGCATGCTCTTACCCTAGTGCTCGATCCCCGTCATAAACGTATTCTGCAATTCATCTACTTCCATGCTACCGCTCTGTCCCGTCCGCCGCTGCAACCGCGTCGCCGCCCGCCTTGCCTTTTTGGCGTCCTTTTTCAATGCCTTTCGGCTAAGTGGGTTACTCCTAGAGGCAACCTCCTCGTACGTCGACAGATCTTTTGCTTTTCGGAACCGTTTCGGCGTCCTCATGGTCGACCCGTCCACTATCGGACGCTGGCCCACCCCAGACTCGGTACCTGGCGAATGCGATCGCTTCATCGGTAGCCGCAGTGGTGTATCGTCGGCCACCATTTCCGCCTCATGCTCACCCGTATCGTCACCCATCGTGACTTCCTCGGATGCGAACGCGCCCGCGTCCGCCGCGCCGAACAATCCCTCCAATTCAAATGGCTTCGAGAATTCGGTGACAATTTGGGCTTGGCCGACATTTTCCGCGCCTGGGGCGACGACGGCGCCACCGCTTGACGTGCTCGGGATTGTGGAGGGTATCATAGAGGGATGGATGGCAGGTGGTATCGAAAAGTAGGGAATCTTTTGGTGATTCCAGTCCATCAACACGTGTCGCGCAGCAGAAAGGACATCTGGAGTACCACCCTATATACGAGATCGGAGTCAGATTTTAGGAACAGAGATGAGGAGCTTGCCTTGAGAAGCCTTCCGCTACTCAGTGCTAACATAGTGAGAAATTCGAGCGTGTTTGAAAACTCGGGGAGTCCATATATTTTTTGTATCGTCGCGTGTTCTGTCCGTGATAGAATTTCCTCAACTAAAGAAGAGTGAGAGAGGAGTGCTTGAGGTGGGGGATGAAGTCACCCACCGACGGCGATTGGATCGTCAATATCCTCCACTTTGACAACGTTTCGTAGCAATATACTACCCCTTTGACGTTGACCGGTGGCTACATCCTCATCATCCTCATCGAAGACGACTCCAGGAGAATCTATGATCTTGAGACCGCGCTCCAGTTGAACGGTTTGTAGGTCCTTGGTATGTCCAGGTTGTGCTGCCACTGCGCACGCCTGTAATGAAAAGAAGCTGTCAAACTCAAACAGGACAGTATACTGGAAGGCAAGAATAAACCTTGGATCGTTTCAAGGAGTTGATCAAGCTACTCTTGCCCACGTTCGGAAAGCCGACCACGCCGACCGTCACACTGGTTGCTGCGTTGGGCTTGTAAGCTTTCAACAATCGAAGGAGGGCAGGCGCCGTCGCAGATGACAAATTTGATCGCTGGTTGGAAGCAGCGGAACGAAACGGAAGTGTCGGCGTGTAGTGTCGAAGATACCGCAACCACTGCTGTGCATTGTCTCTTGGAACGAGATCTGAGCCACTTCCCAAGTTAAGCCACACGCCACGTAGAATGAAAAGTGGGACGCACCGATCTTGTTGAGAACAAACACGAGCTTCTTGCCTTCGCTTTCTCGTCTCCGGACCTCCTCTTCAACCAGCCGACTTCGACACCCTTCTGGATCGCGTGCGTCGAGGACAAGGATGATGATGTCACTAGCATCGATCACCTTGTGTAGAGCGCGGACGTAGTGACGACGCAGCTGTTCTTTCGTCTTTTGCGTAGACGTGCCGGTAATCAATGTATCTGATACTATCTGTGACTGGTCGACCGATGCTGCCAACATGGCGAGCGAAGACAAGGTTGGTTCGGACGCCATCGTCGCATCTGGGTCGGTGCGTGGCGGGGGCTAGACAGGTATATCAGATCTGAGGTCCAGGCGAACGGGGGGCATAAGACTTGCTGAATGTGCTTTCTGTTTCTCGGCATGTCGGATTTTAAGATCGGGAAGCTTCGGGACGCCGGGGTCTTTCTTGAGCTCTGGGGAAAGGAGGTGGGTTGAGAAGACCTAACGGTGATACTGAAGGGAATTTGACATACTAGGTCTATGTGGGATGGCGGACTTGTGAGATTCTGAGTGGATATCAAGGTTTAGAAAGAGCAGGTGGACGAGACGAAGACGTACTGTTTCTGCCCATTGTCGTGCAGGTTTACTCAGTTCACTCTCCGCCAGACTCGGACTTATAAGCAAATTCTCCATGAAAATGTACCTATGACTACCTTTCACATAGTAATGAACTACTTATACAAGCAACAAAGGAAGAAAGCTCAAATTTTGTAGATCGCAGTGGCCATGTATACATTCTAGGCCTCGACAGCGGATGACTCGCCCCGGAGGGTGAAACCCTCCCCTCCAATTAGCCCTTGCAAACGCTGAGGTTGCCACTTCCCGCCAAACCTTACCTGCAGCATACTGGGGCATGTATTGCGGGACGCGTTCGGTCATCTGTGACCATTTAATAAAAATCAACACGTCAAATACGAACCGTCCAAGTCCAATGATTGGTACTTCGAGGCTTACTGCATCGGGAAGATTCTAAACATCAAACTCTTTACCAGACGTCAAAAAAGACGAACCACGGGATGAACGGAAGTAGAGTGGCTACATCTACCAAGGGAAAGTGAAGCTGAATGCGATGCAATTATCTCAGAACAGAGGTCACACCCGTCCACACGACCCGTCCGAAGCAGGTCACGTCTCCATATGCTTTTGACATGCTCCTGTCCGAGCTTCGCGGCCAGCCGATCCCGTGCCTTGCGCAAAAGTTGGATATTGCCTGGACGAAGATCCACTGAGATACAGGGTTTATGGCCAGAAAGTGAGCTGGTTGTGTGTATTGCAGAGTGAGATTATACCCGCATAGCGCACCACTACCTGCCAACTGAGCATTTCAAAGATATCTGCTCTTGAATGGCATCTACGCACTATTCCTTGAGGTGCTCAGAGACCTCGATATCGTACCTGGTGAGTTGTGGATATGTTTCTAGCACGCTGACCACAGGGAATTCTATAGATGCTGTTATGGATGTAACAGTTCCATCATCAATTGTAATTCCTGCGAGTTTGACAGGTGGGTCGTCCATCTCGGAGTAGGTCTCCCCGTTGTAGGGCCGTGAGGGTGCAATGCAGTCATCAGTTTATAGGCCCAAAAGAGTGATGCAGCATGGTTTCTCTCGGTGACATAAAAAGGTCATGTAGCAAGATTCAGGAATATCTTGACGAAGTTCTCCAGAGACCCCATCCGTCGGTTGATTTGGTCCAGGTCAGCAGAAGACTCCGCTGAGAGATCCCTCATTCTCACAAAATCGGGACCCATCTGATCTTCGTCGGTGACTGGATAACATATCAGAATCGCTGATAGGAGGGTCAATTGTTAGCCGAGAGCTATCCTCACTGTGTTCGTTGGTGTCAAACGTACTGAACCCAACACTACGGAGGAATGATACGAACGCACACCAGTTGATCGATCCAGATATAATCAGCTACACTGGTCCACGAGTAGTTGTTTTGACGACCGAATAATCACTTCGGATTTGGATTAAACCATTCTACAAAATAAATATCAAAGGTTGGGTAATGTGAAACACTGAGAGGGTGACCTCAAAAGGAACCGACGACGCTAGGTGCGCCGGGAATCGGGATCGCAAAAACTGTGAGTGGGATGCGATATATGCGTCTGTTAACTCACTTTCTGTTGAGCTAGATACCCAAGGCTTGCGACTGTCTTCAGTAAACGACCCACTTAAAGCTTCAGATGCCCAGAAGAAGCGGAAGCCTTCCCATTACCTGAAAATCTGTAAGTGTATCAATACAGTGCCAGGGCGGATAAAAAGAGGACGAGGCCGTCAAGGTACATGAAACGCACAATTTTGCCATTCTAGAGTAGAATCGCCCTCTGGCAATCCAGAATACGCTGTGCACCAGCCTGTGTATAACTGGCTAGTCCCAATGTTTGCGCTTGAGCGCTAACGAACATAGATGATAAAAGAGCTGACTCTAATGCAATGGAAGCGATAGGTGAGCCTATGGACGCAGAGAGAAAGGTCTAAGGACATACATCACGAGTCCTTTTATGGATAAAATCAACGATAATGTGGAATTCAGCCACGTTGAAGATGGGTAACGCTAATGTTATTGGTGCCGACTTAGAGGCGCCTGAGTACGTCGAATCCTAAACTTATCAGCTACATCATTAGCCTTCGGATGATGGACAAGAATTAGTTTGGAATGTTAACAGGCACACGACAAGACGTGTTGATATGCCTCACAGCTCATAACCGACACCGTGTCCTACATCCTATGCATGTAAACTCGTAATTAGCGTCGCTAGTACCGCTGAGATCCACCGTTGTGGGGAACCGGCTTTGAAGTCACGGACGGCCTATCTAGGATCAGTTATATGTCAAGACTTTTCGTACGCGTGACCATGCTGAAAACACCCACCCAGCGCCCATGATGTGTGCATAGAATCACCGAAACAAGTCCGTGAGAGAATGGTCACGACATGGTGTATTCGTATACTCCATGCAAGTTGTAATTTGCATGCGATTGGGACCTTGTTCTAGTCAATGGAATCAAAAGCATCCACTAAATGCGTCTGACATTATATCCCGACAGACATACTATTAATTCGAGGGAACGCACTTCGTTACCTCGTCTCCCTACATCCGTCCCGTCTTTAGATACTACCCAAACAAGGGGGCGCACTGTAGACACGCTTCTGTTACTGTATACGGAATCACTGATGACGAAATCTTCCGTTATGATGTATCGGATCGGGGCCAGTGACCGTCGTTGATTACCATTCTGATTGCAGAACCGCCGACGGGGACACTATGTTATCATGAAAAACGCGTCGAGTAAGGAAACTTGACAAGTATCTATAAGCGCAACTCACGGGTCAAAGTGAACATATATAGCCAGCTCTCTTGTCGCAAAACAATTAGGCAAGACTCCGATAGCACAGCCAACGAGATTCGAACGCGTGGCTCTTCACTGTGAACCGGATTCGACGGGGATCAACTCAATTTGACGTCTCGAGAGCCCCGTGCTTCGACGTCGATCGCGTTAATATGTCGGGTCATTCCTACATCACCAGAGATGGCTCGCTTTGGGAAGTTGATCAGGAAGGACGGTCCCACAGGTAAGAATAACGTTGAGATTGGCGTATTATCGTAAGTGGTAAGTGATCCCTTGGTCTCCGCCGATGCTTGTCATCAGCGATGGAGCTCGACGTCGATCCCTCGACTGGCGCTGTGACGGCGTCTCGTTCGAAACATGGGACAACACAACAGAGGTCGAACCACGTGTTTACATTTTTCTTCTGTACTGGGTCAGAAGGTCCTCGTAGCTTCACTGAAGGGTCGACTGAGAGGCGACCGAGGTGGGGATGAAACCGAAGCAAGACGGGGGAAGAGTGGGGGGGAGTCACGTGGGTGGACGGGTGGGTAAGGTTCAACACGCACCGCTGTCTAACAATAACACACGCCACACCTTCGGAGAGATGGAACGATATGAACTTTCTCGGATCCAGGGTGCGCGCAAGTTGGAAATAGGCCAACTCGGCAGATCCGAAACCGGCACTGCACATTTCTTTGAGGTTTCTTGATTGGGAGGGCGCAAGAAAATTGCACAGGACAGCCATGGAGCATAGATCCGATAGCATGGGCCTGTGTCAGAATTAGACGACAATTGGCGAACAATTAGACTGTGCCGGCAGCGTGCGACTCTCTGTGGCCGGAGAAAGTATCCTGCCCCGCTACATTTCCTTTTTCGTCTAATTGTATCTTGCCGATTTTTCTCTGCGTTATTGTGTTTCACTTTGGAGAAGTCGCGTACCCGTTCGTCTCTGTCTTCTATAATGTAGTCCCTCACTACCAACACAAAAGACTTTGCCGTGTTCTACCTCAGCATCCGTCAAAACAAAAAGCTCTCGGGTCGCTTTTTTGTTCTCCACCCCGTGGTCATGAGTGCTTCTTGACGGATCGCCAAAGATGGGTACAGCGATCCCCCCCTCCAGCTATAAAATCCTCGAAACAATGCCAGAGGTTCGACAGAAATCTCCTGTGTCTTTCGCAGCCCTTATCTGATCAAATGGCACCTGCTGCAGCTAACTATTACTCCCCTCCCACTCACACCCCTTCGAAGCAACGTGGGCACCGCATCTGCGATGCCTGTGGTGCAATCGAGAACCCATCGATACAAAAATTCCGCTATTGTGGTGGCTGTGTGAGTCTCCTGAGCGATATGATCGCATGCCATCCATATCTGACTGCGCTTTCCACAGATGACCACCCAGTATTGTGTATGTTGTTGATGCGCCGCAAAACTGTACACTAGTATTTACGTCATCTCCCTTAGACTCCCGACTGTCAGAAGTCGCACTGGCCTTCCCACAAGGCGATCTGCCAGCACACTATTGCGCAGGTTTCGGGGGCAAAACAGCACGCTTTGAGTACACAGTGCCCCGACGAAAACTTGGTCAAACATCTGCGTAAATTCACTTCTACGCACTCCTCTTTACTCGGTTGGGCGGGATTCCAAGCGCTTCAGTTGAGACGCCTCCCCGCCAACATCCGGCAAAACGCTCTGCTTATTGAGCTCAGTTATAATCCGCACGCCGAGTCACTCCACCGGTATGTAGTCTAGTTCCCGGCCTCGTGCTTGCCGCATTCCTTTCCTCACACGTTCGGATCTATCCAGATTTTCGGTGGTCGGAACGCACATCGTGCCAAGGTCATACGTAACCAGCCACGACCCACTTGTGGCTGCTGATATCGATCGGAGAGAGGAACGGTGTCGCCGCAGTGGCGGTATCGGAACCCTCGTTATCTTGGTCCAGTGTGCTGGTATCAGCCAGGTGATGCCCGTGGAGGTCGACCCTCCCAGCAAGATCACCTGGGACTCGAGGGACGACTGGTCAGAAGTCCTTCGTCACTTCGTCGAATCCGGGAGAACGGACTTTAAACCAATATCGACAACTGCCAGAGGGTGCGTGTTTCCAGTTGTCTTAATAGCATCGAGTTCGAACTAACGTATTATGCGAACAGAATTGTCTACGGATAAATTCCCTTCGGCTTTCGCTTTCTGGTCACCGGAGTTGCACATCTTTTGTCTTTCCACCGAACCACTCTGGTCTTGATTTTATTTTTCGTCCAGCGTCGATCGTTGACTGCATTATCCTTTAATTTGCATCTTTTCGAGTCGGACATCACCTGTGTACTCTTACCATCATGCATTTCGATACACACTCTTTTGTAACATTAAAAACGGAACCCGCTATCTACTGTAATTGTTACCAAATACATGAAATAGATTCCATTCGAGCCTTCCTCGGACTGAGTGGGCAATAGGCATTGCGTCAACGATAGTACTAGTGTGCGATTTTAGCAAGATAATACCTGCTGACTAATACAGATAAGTATTTAGCTGAGTTCCGGATGCCTTGGCTCCTTGAATTCACCAGAGTACTGCGAGTATGACTACTGCCACGCAATGGAGACCACGGACGTCGGCGCCCACAGACGGATCCCGTACGATTACCCTCCGAGACGCACAACCGTGCCTAGAAGACGGTGCTGCATCGGACGATGCCGGACCTTCCACAGGGGAACCCAGCTCAGCTGTGGGCGTCCTCAAGCTCCGCGGTGCCCAACGGCGTACACGCCAACGTGTCGCCTGGGATTCAGACGTGGTTGATAACGAAGGATGTGGGAAGAAGAAGTCCAAAAGTGCGTCTTTTTTAATCCGTGCCTGTGGGCCAACGGTCACTGATCTGCACGTTGTGTGACAGTTTGTTGTATATACCATAAACCGCGCCGGTTCGATGAATCGTCGTCCGAGTCTGACTCTGCGTCCTCGGATTCGGACTCGGCCGGACGAAATCGTGATAGCGACCGGGCTCGTCCGGCAGCTCGTTATGCATCCCATGGACGTGGATGCAGACACTATACCGTGCACCGAGAAGGGCAAGGCGAGAACGTGCACGAGCTACATCAATCAGACTCGGACGTGAATGCATACGAGAAAGCTCCGAAGCGGAAAGGCTAGGTAAGCAGGGGTGTGAAGGTTACATCTTGTGACTGACAGCTGAACAGAGCTCAAGATACCTATTTCGAAAATATATGGATGCTAGGTCATCATTATACGAACGACGAGGGGGCAGGTAGAACTCGGTGCGAAACTATTCGTCGTGCAGTGATGCGGCATTTGGTAATTCTGTAATAATAATGTTCCTATCCAACGAATCAGGATCTCTGCTCAAGATGAAGCTCTATGATGATCGCATTCTGAACTACTGGTCTGTTTTTCCCTCTTACTTAGCGGTTCTGCATCCGGACTCTGCGCGATCAACTACCTTTTGGTTTCCTTGATTGACGCTATTCGCATTTCCTCCCGCCCGCACCCTCTTGACGTATCTACTTTGGCGTCCCCTACTTTTGTGGACCGAACTCAACTACTCACTGTCAGGACGGTGTTCACCTCCGGTCATCGTATCCCTCGGATTTATCAACAGGTTGTGATTTTATTGCCAATGCCAGCGGAGTGAGACCCGTGCGTAACTTTCACGGTTTCCTTTCCTTTTGCTGAATCTTGTTAGCAGGTAATAATCGGTAAATGATTGGCATATGGGGCTACGCAACATGCAGCTGACACCGGCGTTCGCTGCTACCCCATGTGAGTACCGCGTGGTGATACAGCGATCAATCGCCGAACGTAATCAAGGCCTCACGCTGCCAGTCATTTCCTGTTTACCTCAGTTGCACACAGCTCAAGGTAAAAGTTCTGAGGGGAATTAATTCGAGGGAAAATAACGCTCAAGTTGACACACGGCGATGTGTGGTGGTGCGAGTTGGTTCCAGCCAGCGCCGAAACGATGTCGCCTGAAGCTTCAGCAAGACTGAACACAATGCTTGACCTGAAACCCAGCTGTGATAAATCTCATCAAACGTTGGTGCTGCATGGAAAATTATAGCAAGTGTAGAGACGCAATCGTCGAGCGAACGGCTTCCTCGATGATCAACATCCGAGACTGGCCACAAAGACGAACTTGAATCATCTCCGCTGACCTCTGGTTCCGGCTTGACTCGAATGGAGACTCCAAGCATTAAATATGAATATCCGTGACTTGAATCAACCACTGAAGGAATATGTCCTACAATAAGATTGTACCACTCTAGATCTAATTTGTGTTATCGAGGTGACAATGATGCCAAGACTGTTATAGGGTGATGCTGTGGTAGGAATACAGACAAACATAGGAGCGAAACGTTAGCTGAGATGCGGGTATAAATGTAATTAAAAAAATAAAATAAAAGGTATGCGTGGTGAAGGATACCATAGGTAATAGTGACACAAAGGCGTGTGTATGATACACTGTCCAGTTTACATAAAAAGGTGTTGAGATTGACATGGAGAGTTCTTGTCGTTAGAGTGCATAAGAGCCGTCCATTCCAGGCTGGAACTGTAACGCGTATGGATTCTCCATATACTCGTTGAGAAGAGCGACAAAACGTTCCGTCTCCTCATCCGGATGAGGATGAACGTCAACGCTTGCAGCGTTATGTGGACGCATAGTTGCAGTATACGGGATAAACCTTGGTCCCGTATGAGTCGTCCTACTGGGTCCAGTCGACGACTCCCTGTTGTTCCGCGCTGTGTTCCTAGGAATGTACCCGTGATTATTCCGCCGGTGCCTTGTGAGGGCACCTGGGTCGCCGGTATCGAACATGCATCCATTGTGAGGACACTTGTATGGACGTTCCCCCGTGCTATCAAAACACGTGAGCGATGTGTCTAGCTTCATGAACGTCACGCCTACTGGGTATTCAAGTGCGTCTGTAAGTTGGACCGTTGCCGTGTTTGGTAAATACAATTAGGGTAGGGACAGGGAATCATTCTGTTGAATTCGATCAGTGTCGCGTCGTGATGAGGATATATAGACAAACGTACTCATCTCCATTCGGAGCGTGTATTTTCATATGACGAGCCAGGTCTGACTTGCGACTTAGTCTTCTTCCACATAAGTCGCAGCAGTACCCGGTCTGGATAAAAGAATTAGCCATCCGTACAAGCTATACTGATCGAGGACATACCGTGTTGGGAGGCATGACGTTGAATGTGAACAGAAGGATCAAGAGCAGGGAGATAGATAATGAGATGAGGGCTTAAGAATGAAACTTGCACGAGAGAGAGAGAGAGAGAGAGAGAGAGAGAATAGGTTGTACACCCACTAAGTGGTGAGTAGTTGTAAAGGATGAAGGAACGAAACGCGGTCACGCGACCATTTTATATCGCTTTGAGAGATTTGTGGACCGTGATTGCACCTGAACACTAGTCACAGCCACAACGAATATGCATCATCAAACCATTTTCCAACGGAATCAAGTTGAGTTGCTGATGCGCACTACGTGCTTGGCTAGCGATAATCCTTGAGCCTTACTTAGATGCTACAAATTATCATTGGGGTGACTCACAAGTCACGACAATCCGATGGAACGCAGAGTTGTCATTACGAAGATGGAGATCGACACAACATTTTTCGAGAGATGGGGAAGAGGTCCAAGTTGGGACTGTACACTTTCTGCTTTTCCAGGGCAAGGAACCTCGTTCAAAGCCGGAGTCCGTCAGCAAGGCAAATAACCCCTGACTTTGGCCACGAATTTCTCGGGACCTCGAACTTTGTAAAGCGATGTCGATCTAACTCGCTGTATGCAGGCTCGAATAGCGTTTGTAGTGCCGATAAACGTATGATTATACATTTAGATACACCGGAAGATACGTACGTAGGATGTAAGGCATTGCGGAAACCCCTCACTTCCTACATATGTATCTTCAAATCATGGACCTGCGCACACATGGGTGTGGAATGTATATGCATGTAGAACGTATTATCGGCTCGCAATAACCCAGATCCCCTACGTGAGGTGGACACGAACGAAACCTCAGAAACGAGACGACTTGACTCACCAATTCCAGCTTCTGCCGGGTTCTTCCACGTCTTCTTCCGAAGGCATATAGCGTCAAACCGAGTATACGCGTCCCGACAACTGTACTATCCGGAGTCTCAATGCTGCGTTTCGAGAGTTGGAGGAATGATGTACGTACTTGACGAGCATGAGTTAGTTGGTGTCGATACGCTGACAGAAAATAAATACATGATTTTGAATGGAATTGTCCTCCGAATTGACTATTGAGAATCAAATCCGGCATTTTGAAGAGCACGGAGGTGGTCCTATTCAGAGTGGATCTCAGAGCATAATGGGAAAAAAAATCACTTGAGTGAATTTTCACAAGAAACGGTCTACAAATCTGCTTTTGGGAGGCCGACTTCGATTGTCATCTTCCAAGCAAAAAAGTACACTCAACGTGGAACAGGAACCCAGGTCCTACAGGAATGATGGACTTGGACGCCATAAGCTGGAGGGCTTGTTAAAGGGCAAGAACAAGGACCCAGCAACACACGAGTCAAGCCCGAAGTGGATATCATCCGTATCGCCCGTGTCATGCTACACAAACCACTGCTGAAAGCAAATGAGGTCATAAGACCGTTGTGGGGACTGTGAAAATGGATTTGGGGGACGTGCCTTTGCTACACCACCATGACACAAATTTTTCCTAGCCACCAGGAAGGACTTACGGTTGACAATCGCGGAAGCATCTGGACCTCGTGTCTCTTTGGACATCAGAGGCTCATCACGGAGCACAAGTAAACTGCACTTCCCATAAAGCAAGGGGGCGTTTCATTCACCCCAATTGAAGCTGCTCATAAAAGTGCTGGGATGAGTGACTATTATGTAACAAGCTAACACGGGGGCGTGAGATGAGGTAACTCGAACTCGAACTGTCATTACCATGTCAGACAATCGCTCAAGCAGGAGATAATAGAAGCTACGGCCACAGATTGCCCACAGACAGTGAACCTATCGATGGACACACACCCACTGGGGTCCACACTGTGGCCGACTGATATAAAGGTGACGCGTCAAATGCCTTGTTTGCAACGAATTCCAAGCATGCCCCTCCAGACCCGAATCGCTTCCACCTAGCCACCTATCAGGAACCCTACAGAGCCGTGAATGAAGAGGCCTGGGACCCATTTTTTGGCTCACATCGGACACTTATCGCCCTCTGACTATCTCATTCTTGTCACCGTCATAGTTCGTCACTTCGGGGAAGGTCTAGACTCGAAATATAATGTACCACAGCTGGCATCCACTGAACAGAGGCAGGCTCGCATTCGCGGTATTTGCATGAGACGCAATTTGGACGCTAAAAATTTAATGACGTGACGCATGGGGAGTTGCAAATGATGCTCGTATCTGCTTGGCAACTCAAATCCTATCGCAAGATTTGAAACTTCGGTACGCCGTAATCATTGCCCTTGGTGGTACTCACTAGTGTCTTTCATTCTGACCACAGTGTAGTGTAAGGCTGTCATCAGCAACGTCTAATCGACAAAGCCATACCGATATATTCCGAAGCCGGCACTGAGAAATTGAAGTTTCGAATGTCGCAGATTTTGTTTCTGACAAGGCTAAGGAGTCAACCGTTGAGGGACGGTTTGCGCGCTGTAACAAGAACGGATCTAGAAGCGACCCTCCAAAGGATTCTTCCTCTATATTGGTCAACTGATTACTTAATCGATTAACATTAACATTAATATTGTACATGTATGATCGTAGCGCAATCCAGTCACACAATCATTCGTAGCAGACAACAGACTATCTCCAGCACCACCCTCCACTGTCCACGATCTCATGTCTGAACTGCTCGTCGTACCATTCCGGGCACGACGAACTGTTCCGGGATGAGATCATATCAACATCAGTGGATCAGACAAGCGATTAGGCCAAACTTCAAGTCCTGAAAGTGAAACCTGAAGCCCCGGTAGGTCCTTCAATGATAGCGGGATGAGACTCTTGCGTAACGATGGGTTTTCTTCCCTTTTCTCCGAATCTCGTCAGTAGACGATGATCGATGAATAGACACATGGGTCATGCAGCATACAACGTGATAGCGGCATTTGCTGGTATCTATGTGATCACTTGTGATGCTGCGATCAATCGGTCACGCTCAATCCCTCCAGTCATCGTGAACCTTATCGCACGCAGCAGCGACTTGAAAGGCGAATTTTCCCACAGGAACGAGCTCAAGGACAGCTATTAGTAGCGTCGACATATAATATGTTTTTGTCCCCTAGTGCACACAACGACACCACATCGGACTATGGGTTGCCACGAGCGAGTGTCGAAAGGACGTTGCTTCCAACATAAACACGACGCTTGAGATGAAATCAAGCTGTGGTACATGCCGTCGAACTTGATATTCCATGAACAGCGGTAGTGAACGTGGACGCAAGTCATCGAGCGGACGGCTTCCTCGATGCCCGACATCCTGGTCACGGAGACGAATCATCTCCGCCAACGCTCGGTCCAAGCCTGCTCGAGTGGATACGCTGCCTAACAAAATAACATGTTTTCGTGATTTAAACCAAGCTCTACTAAAAGAATCCATCTCTCGATGAAACTGGAATGCTAGATCTGATTTATCAAGGTGACAATGACTTCTCGAGTGTAACGTTGAGACTGCTACAAGGTGATACTGTGGTAGATAGATACGAATCAACATGTATGCGAAATATTGGCTCAGACGCGGGTACAAATGTGATGCAAAAGAAAAAGAAAAAGAGGTATGCGTGATGAACGGCGTCATAAGTAATGAATAAATGATAGCCAAGCGTAATGCGGAGAGAAATACGTATGTATGACTGTCCCAGTTGCATAGAAAGGTTGAGATCGACAGGGAGAATTCTGGTCGTCAAAATGCATAGAAAATCCCCATTCCCTGGAACGCGTCTGGGTTCTCCAGATACGTGTTGAAAAGCGCATTAAAACGCGCCAAGTCCTCATCCGGGTGAGGATACGCGTCCACGCTTGCAGCGTTATGTGGACGCATAGCGGTACTGTACGGAACAGATCTTGATTCCGTATGAGTCGTCCTACTAGGTCCAATAGACGACTCGGCGTTGTTCCGCCTCTTGCCTTTGGGAACGTGTCCATGATTATTCCGCCGGTGTCTTGTGAGGCTACTTGGGTCGCCGGTTTTGAACTCGCATCCTTCGTGAGGACACTTGTACGGACGTTCCCCCGTGCTACCAAGACGCATGAGCAATATGTCCAGTTTCATAAACGTCGCGCTTACTGGGTGTGCGAATGCGTCTGTAAGTTGGACCGTTGTAGTGCTTTGTAAGTACAATTAGGGTAAGGACAGGGAATCATTCTGTTGAATTTGATCGGTGTCGCGTCGTGACGAGGAGACATAGACAAACGTACTTCTCTCCTCTATTTGGATCGTGTGTTTTCATATGACGAGCTAGGTCTGCTTTGCGACTAAATTCTTTTCCGCATTGGTCGCAGCAATACGAGGTCTGGATAAAAGAATTAGCCATCCATACAAGCTCTACTGATCGAGGACATACCGTATTAGGAGGCATGGATGTGAATAGGAGGATCGAGAACAGGGAGATGGATATGGAGGTAAGGGTTAAAGAATGAAACTTGCACGAGGGAGAGAAGATAGGCTGTACGCCCACTGAATGGTGAGTAGTTGTAAAGGATGAAGGAACGAAACGCGGTCACGCGACCATTTTATATCGCTTTGAGAGATTTGTGGACCATGATTACATTTGAACACTCGTCACAGCCACAAGAAGTAAGGTTATTTTCCAACAGAATCAAGTTGAGTGATGGACGCGCACTGAGCACCTGACTAGTGAGAATCCATGGACATTGCCTAGATGCTTTAAAGTTGTCAGTGGGGTGGCTTATGCGTCACGACGATCCATACTTTTGATCGATGGAATGTGGATCGACATCACGACGGTCAACGTCAACATTTTTCCAAAGATGGGGAAGAGTCCAGGTGGCGAATGTGTGTTTCGCTGCTTCTCCAAAACATCGAACCTTGTTCAGGGCTTCCATTCGTATCCGTAGAGGGTAAGTAACCCCGGCCTCGGACAGGAAAGCACCCTTGAAATCATACAATAAAACAACTTACTGTACTTGTACGCGAACAGGGTTTGTGATGTGGATGAAATTGCGATCATGCATTTAGATACATTCACAAGATACGTATGTAGGATATGAGGCACCCTGGATCCCTCACTTCCTGTATACGTGTCTTCGAATCATGAATCTGGGTGCATGTGCATGTAGGACATATTCTTGGCTTGGAACAACCCAAATATGACCCACATGAGACAGACACAAACAAGACTGCAATGCGGTTTGAGTAAGATTAAACGTCGTAATGCACAGGGGGCCGAACCGAGTGTAAGCGTCCTGATGACTTTAAGGGCGAATACGCATAATCCAAAGGTCTCAATTCTGCGTTTTGACAGGTAAACCAATGGCATAGCTTCCATGTCTGCAAGGTCAGTGATTTCGAACGTATCACCACAGTTTCGAGTGTGGCGCACCGAGAATCAAGACAGGAGGAGTGAACGTGAACGCTGTCGAGAATGCGGAAAGAGCGTCTCTAAAAAAACGGAAAAAAATATCATTATACGCGCCTAACTAGCGGCAATGTTGTGGTAGTCAGACTGTGGATAAGCTGTCAACCCAATTGCGAATGGAGCTTTTCTTCAGACTAGCGCCGTTGCGAGTCAACCCTGCGTGTTGAAGAGCGTGGACATGGTCCTATTCAGGGTGTATCCGAAGCGTCGCGGAAAAATGTTAGTCTGGGCGGATGCCCACAGGAGATGGGCTCTCACCGATCCACTTTTGAGGAAATGTTCTCCATGACCATCCTCCAAGCTAAAGAATGGGCTACTCGATGCGCATCAGGCTCAGAATTGACGGGAAATATGGATACTACAAGCAGGGAGACTAGTACTGTCAAAGGGCAAGAAAAACCCTGGTTAGATCCTGCCAAGGGTCCGGCAGCGCATGAGTCAACCTTGAAGCGGATGTGTCGCAAGTTTTCTCGCGTAAACCACTACGACAACCACACCAGATCATCGTGCCTGTGTCGCACCACCGCCACGCCAACATTGTTCCTGGACTCATGCTTGACGATCGCGAAAAATGTTTTGGTACTCGTATTTACCTGGTCATCAGAGGTTCGTGAGCGCAATTACATAAGCTGCACCTCCTGCTGTTGCAAATCGTCTCTTGAATTGCAAACCTGGGCTCAGCGAGTCGGGTCACCCGACTCGCTGAGCCCAGGTTTGCGGGTCTTTGGTTATAGGATGAGACTAAAAATACGTTGTTCGATTGAGGAATAGGTGCGATTTGACATAAATGGGCAGACGTCGTGAGAGCGCACCGTCGTTCAAGGAAAGGACTATACCAGTTTAGCACCTTAATACCACGTCCCCGCCTGATGCGGAGTACGAAACTCCCCGCTTTCCTTGATTTGGAGGTGAGGCATTTCTTGGATCAAATCCAACTCGCAGATTGAAGTCCGCAGTTTGCGTTATGTCACACGGTGACGAGATGGATTAGAAATGTCGTGGAGCGAGGCATTTCTTGGATGGCATGAGGCACTTTTTGGATGTTTCCTGTATGTTCCAGTGTCCCATCGGGTTCCCGCGGACCCTGATCCTGCACCGTATAAAAGACAGGCATCGACCCGAGATGCTCTTTCCTCAGAGCCATCCACATCTCTTTTGAATCACCCACCATCGACATGCAAACCGTACGTCTACTCGTTGATCCCTCGTTGATCTCGCTCATCCATGGCAGGTTAACTCCATCCTCGTCAACAACGCTGGCGCTTGCGGCCAGTCCACCTGCAACTGCGGTGATGCGTAAGTGTCTGCTCTGATCCCTGTCAAAGAGGTGCTGATCATCACGGTAATAACAGCTGCAAATGCGAGGCCGGCAAATGCACATGCTAAATATCTTGCTGTACTACCAGAGAGTTGTAAAGACTAGTTTGATGCTTGGAATGTATTGATCAGCTTGGCGTATTACTTGGCGTTTGGGTGACAGCGGTCAGGACGGACTCGACCGCATTGAGCCTCCGAAGGTGATAAACAAACGTCAACTAAAAGATCAACACTTCAGATAACGACGGCGCACATTCTCGACACACAACTCCCAGACCAATCCCAGCACCACTGTCCACTGTCCTCCATGATCTTATGCCTGAATTGTGAGTCATACCATTTCGGGCATGACGAACTATTCCGGGATGAGATCATGTTGATGCTCGTGCTGGTGACTCAGGTACCAGTCCAAGCTAGAAACAGGATGCAGATGCATCGTCCTCCGAAGGCCAAGTTCCTTAGCTGAAGTACACGGATTCACGCACGTACAGAATTAGGGGCGTATGTATATATATACATATCGTTAGGTATAACAACAGCAGTGTACTATAAAGAAAATGCTACAGGGGGATCGCTCCAAAAGTGGTCCGAGATGATATCGTGTACTATCTTAGAGGTATGTTCAAAGGAAAGAACCCGGGGAAAGCAATACGACAGTGCACGACCAGGATACAGATAGCAAAACCGAGTGGGGGACGCAAGCACATGATATAGCACATTTTCTCAATCTAAGACAAGACAAGGGTTGGTCAGTGAGTGGTGATGCGAAACGACAAGGGAAATATCCACGCGGACACTGGGGGGCTGGCAGGCAATCCTTGCCAGTGACTGTCAAAATGGGAAGCGCAAAGATGATGAGCACCCCATTGCTCGCTCAAATACGAGGTAGTTTCTACCAATTACTCAGCGTATCACGATCTCTTGCGCGTCGTCTTCGTGCAAGTTTGGTGGTGGACACTGGATTTTCAACGTCAGCAAGCCGTCATGCATCTCAACTGTGATGTCGTCGGGCTGCAAACCATCCGTTATGTGGCACCAAACGAAGCGTAGAGAATGAGTGATGAGACGCACCGTCGTTTCGCTCGGGACGACAAATGTGCGCGACAAGGTGCCAGATTTGCGTTCCCGCACAACATACCCCTCGTCCGTGACATCTTGAGGTGAGGGTGATTTTGCAGTGACGGCGACCTGTTTAACCCGATTCAGGGTGTTGGTCGACAAGACGACGCGAACGTCGCTCTTGGATCGACCAGGGAGTTCACACAGTGCAGTTAGAACGTTCGTTTCGTTATTGAAGTGCATGTCTGTACGAATCACCAAGTGGACATTGCTGGTACTCGAGCCCGAGTAGGCCGGGTTGATCAATCCCCTGTCCCAGGAAACGCGTCAGCGCGACACCTCGTTGCTGACAATCGAGCAAAACAGGACACGCACTTGTATGTCGAGATCATTTTAACTGCAGCGCTGGCTGCAGCAGGGAAATTAGTTTCCCTCGGCGTTGTCGCCACTGTTGAAGGTGGGACACGCATAGGCGCGCTTGAGGATACCTGTTTTTGTCTTGGATATCTCACACTTTGAACTTCTTCAGGCTCTCTTCTAGACCTTGCAATGACAACCCCAGCAGCACTCTGGGGGCGGCGATACGGATGAGTAGCCATACGGGGATCAGGATGTACTGGGAATCCGGCACGTATGGGGCCAAGCCCTCCCCCATGAAACGCGCTACTCGGGCCCGCAGAGGGAGGACCTGATGAAGGACTCGCACTAGTTCCGACATGATAGGAAGTTGCACGACGGGTGTCAATCATGGGAGGTCTCATGTGCTCAGGCTGTAGCAGCGCGGGCACAGACACATGTTGCAGACGTAGTTGTGGTTCATCACCCTCAGCTACATGAGAAGAACCAGGCCGTCTGGGATCCTGGCTAGGCACAATAGGTACTTGATCTTGAAGGGGCACGGAGGTTGATGCTGATGATGGCGTAGGGACACTGGAATACACGTCTTGATTCTGCTCTGGTTGATGCTGTAGTGGATGCTGTAAAACTTGTTGCTCAAGATGCTGATGTTCTTGTTGCTGGTCACCGTCATTCCAGCGATAGGTCGACTGGGGTGTTGTAGACATTGAAGCGTGCCCTGGTATGAATGGGTATTGATACGACATGGAAAAAAAAAGGGGGAGTCTGAAGACGCGATTTTCGTTACCCGCCCTTATATAGCGCCCGCCGAAGCTCCGTGCACGCGTGACTCCAAACAACGGAGCCGAATAAGGCACATCCCCTGAAACACCCTCCACTGTCCACCCTTGCCTGGCCACGATACAGAACGCGCTTGGCCTCGTGTCGGACAGCGTATACATACTCTCCAGAGGAAGTTGCTCGACTCTTATTCGAAAGAAACCTTGACACTGACCTATCCGGCTTTGTCGGCGAAACTCGTGGCTGTGTCGTGAAATGAATATTGTTCGACTCATTTGGACGTGTCGTATGGCAGCTCCGAGACGACGGGTCCATTCACTTACCCTTCTCCCCCGCTCAATCCACACCATGCTTGGGATGTGCTTGGCGCGGTGTCCTGTAGCCCGTGCGGCGAGGGCAAGCTGGACACGGAACTTTGCACCGTCGCCTTATCTTCCATAAGGAACAATGCTGTTCGGCTCAGTTCGTCTTTGACGCTGCTAACCCGGTGATCACTGTCCTTCAGGGTGGATATAAGGGCAGACCTGTCGTTACGAGTGCATTCGAGCTGTGTTAGCCCCGCCCGGTCCCCTTGTCGTAATCCATTACGTTGTATCATAGCCCACCTATGCGCGTCGGTCACATCTTCATGTTTAAGCCAGAATATCGCCCATGTCAGTGGGTGGCAAGTTGACAGTGTTTCATTCTTCGCGGTCCGAATGGGACCAGATTTGACGGCCGCTGACGACGGCCTACTGTATATTTGAATCGACGCCACGCCAGGCCGTGAGTTGGGTACGAACGACCACCACAGCCATGTCGCTCCGAGTTCCCAGCGAACATAGAAACGATACTTGTAGTAGTACGACCGTCGAGCAAGATTAGTAAAATGAATAAGTGATCGTCTCATGCAGACATGACATAAAGCATTTTGCGGAGTGCGATATAACATAGCAGATCATATGGTACAATCGAGAAAGTTACTCACTGTTCTCAGCCTCCGAGACCACCTCAGGCCTCGAAGACGATGTCGGCGCGCCATTCCGACTATCCCCTCTCGAACGCGACAACGTCCCCGTCTCCGCGATCCTTCCCCCGCGCTCTACACTTTCTCTCCGACTCCCGCTCCTCGTTCGCCACATCCCTGCACCGCTTCCCGATCCAATCTCAGCTCCGCCCCCCCGTCCACGTGCCCCAGACCCCCGTCGACTCAACCCCTCTCCAGGAGACTCTCCCCGCGGCAGATACGACACCACGGGCGACCCATACGACGATGACAGAGATGGTGGCGGGACACTCGGATACGTCAGCCCATGCACACCGTGTCCTCCTCCCGCCACATACGTCCCTCCCGTGCCACCCCCGGACGTGGACGGCGTCGTCACCTGTGTCCCGTTGCTCATCAAGCTCCCGCTCACAGCAGCAGGTTGCACCGAGGACGACGCCGACGACAACACTGGCGAGAACACAAACGGCGATGGCGACTCAGTCGACGAGGGTGAATATGACAGCGGCGTGGTCGTTTCAGAACTCGTGTTGGTAGGGCGATGGATCGACGAAGACGGACGCGGGATCGGGACACCATGCGTCGGAATTGGCATCGCGTGCCTCGCAGAAGGGTACACGAGCGACGTACTCGGGGATGGCATCCCAGACGACATCGATCGTCGATGCGTTGGCTGTGAAAACGGATCGCTAGGCGTCAGCCCGACCAAATTATCCACCGACAACCCAAGCTATCGACGATCATCAGTACCCAGTTGCTACAAACACCAGCAGCACTCACCCGTCTCCGCAATTCCAGCAGCTCTTCTCGATAAATGTCGTTCAACCTCGAAATCCGCACGTAGTCCCTCTCCGTATCTACCAACCGCGTTCGCAACTGCTCATTCTCCCGTCGCATTGCTTCCAACATGACCTCCACGCTCGGCGCCGTCGGATCATGGTTGCTCAAGAGCGGTGCCGAACGGGTGGCCGCAGGCGAGGAAGCCCCGCTCGCTGTCGTACTCGCCGCACTCGCTGCCTGGGCACGCAACGCAGATAACTCGCGATTCAATCGGTTCACATGGGACTCGTTTTCAGCCTCGAGCGCATTCTCCAATTGAATCTTTTCCTCGCGGAGCTGCGTCCGTCGTCAGTCAACTGCAAAAGATGAAAAGGGGGAAACTCACTTGCTCCAATTTGCGCGACAACACGTTGATGATTCGCTCCTCCTCTGCCTCGTATGCATTGATCAAGCTCTCTTCCCGCTTTAGATGATTCGTCGGACTCGCCGTGGAGAAACGCCGGATGGGCGAGTCGGACATGGTTTCTAGCTGTAGTTATTTTGCTGTGATAAGCCCTTTAGTTCCTTGGATGCTGGAGGATCGCGGACGTCTACACTGTGTACACCAATCGCGTGAATAGTCGGGTGAGGAGTGTAATGAAAGGAATGAAAGAGAGTCGATGCGACAGGTGGCAACAAGCTCCTGACAGTTGCCACCCCAATTTCACGGAGCGGCCGGCTTCCGCTCTTACCCGCGGCATACGTGATGCCCACTTCCCCGATCCTTGCAGTTTCGCTATAGTGTTTGTCACACTTATGAATACTCAAAGTCATTCTGGGCAGTGGCCCCGGGTATCCATATTCCAGAAGAATTCGCGATGTCAAAGTTGGAGAAACTACGACTGGCAATATTCATATTCACCGGGAATCCCAGCCAAGGGAACGGGCCTGGCAGAATCAGCAGTCCTCATTCGGCATATCTTACACTCCCTCTTTTGCACGACGGTGTCCACCTCGTGCCCGTCATCATTGGAGGGGCGACTAACTAGTCCCAAGTCTCTAAAATTATTCTCTGCATATCCTTGTTGATTTGCCTCCATCCTCCTAAGCAACGGGCCTCGTCAATGAACGACGGCACTGACGTAGGTGCGCGTCCAACCGAACAATAGCCTTTAATGATCGAACACACGATTCACTCCTCGCGGTCCTCGCGTCATGTTGGTGGTAGACTGGTAGCCTCACCGCGTCAAACACTACTCACAAGATCATGTCAACAGATCTTGGAAGGGTAGAGTGGAAATGATGCATCGCAAAGTAAAACCATCACCCTAAACCATGGACCCTCGACCCTCGTACGTCGCAGGCAGGCATTCAGTAATATTCAGTATGGGCGTAGCTAGAATGATTGATTCAATGAATGATTCTTATTCAAGGTGGGATACCGAGATGGGATTCACTCTGGCCGTACTCGCGTGAGGTAGCGGACAACGTGTCTCTGCATAGAGGTGGGAGCGTCGGGGTTAGAATTCAGAATTATACTTACGACTTCTCTTGCCCATGTCCTCACGTGAATAATAATTCACTCGTATCGAAATACCACCTTCATCGCCCCAACATCCATGAAGAATATGCCACGGACGATGCTGGTTTAGAACTTCATGGAAACTGGGTTCTAAGGTTTCAATAGTCGAACACATCGCCCCACGTGGTTTGTATCCTGAGGTTGGTAGCGGCCCTCACCAAGTCCCTCAACCATAAATCGCATTGAACGTGGTGGGAATAAAGCGTTACAAACTTGATGTAACGATGCCGCGCGATGAATGTATTGTGGGTCCTCCCACCCTGCAATGCCGTGACTAACTTCGCCCCACCTCACCAGAGGTTCTTTCCCCAATGTGCCCGGTTCGTGTAGTCTGCATGATATGCAAATCTTATCCTTTACCGATATGCATGTATGAATGGATATCGGTAGGTGGTAATGATACTACCTCCCTGCATACGTCGTGATCCTACGCCTCACTGACGGTAGGGTCTCCGAGAATTGCAGTCCTGTCACACTGACTACAGTTAATATTGAATGCATCTAGGAGGTATAACGCGGGTGAGTATGTAAGTTGTTGCCAGGGATATTACTTCAATTTACTTGTTTTACAACTGTCTGTCTGGAGCAGCCATCCACCGCATTGCCGATGGAGGTGATTTTTTTGGTGGGTCTGTGGCCAGAAGTGACCGAAGCCAGCCCTTAGAGAAGGCTGACCGGTCACTACCGAAATGCGCTCTCCCAATCACTGACCGACTTGCATTCGTGTGATGATGTTTGTTGTAGAGGCAAGAGACATCCATGATCGTGAGTAGTAGTAGATATAGTATATCGATAACTGACTTGAATTGACACAGAAAGTGAAATACTGGTCAGAAGGCCCGCTGGAAATCTCCCCCACCCATGATAACCAATAATCAGATTAGAAGCTAAGCGCCCCATTTACTTGGCGAACTACTGCGCATGGTGAATTTCCGTCAAACAGCGCCGTGTAGAGTTCATCGTAATATTCTGTCGCCGACACAACACACCTCGTGGCCCTCAATGGCTGGTATTTAAGGTGGGTCGAGAAACCTTTCCACAACTCCTTCCTATTTGTCGTACCTGATTTTCTGTTAAATCACTAAGACTATGTCTTCCGCACCGCAGTCCTCTCTTATGGCCATTCAGCAGAGTGACTACTTGGCTCGTGCGCCCATCCTCATTCTTGGCGGCTTAACCGGTCTCACAACTTTTGAAAGTCGTTGTCCTCACCGCTGTCGGATATGATTACAGTAAGTTGTGTGTCTGTTCCAATCCCAGGCACAATCTCATATTATATTTCAGTCCTTATCTTCCCGCATGAGGTATCTCTATTCTGCATGGAAAGACCTACCTGATAAATTGAATATCAACAAAGGTAGAATACATTTGGGTCAGTGCATGTTTATGTCCGGAACTGGTAAATTACTAATATTTAATTATAGAACCAACCTTGGACTCGAGTATCAACATTCTTCATCCTGGTGTGACCCGATATTATCACTTCACTAGGAAAATCTTGATCAGGGAATTTGTAGGCTCGTTATTGCGGGTTATACAACTTAGCGTGAGTTGATGACTACTGTAACGGCATAGCCTGAAGGCTAACTTCAAGCATTCATCAGGTTCAGTGTCCTCGGTAAGTTTAGTTCAAAAAAAGAAAAGGATAAACCAATCAGACTTGATTACCACAAGCCAGAAGTAGTTTTGCACCGGGTCCTGCAAAGGTATATTTTTTCATGTACCAGTGCCCATCGATGGTGCTGACGCGGGTCAACGGCATACCCGTAGATGTATGTATTGGCTTATCTTCATTGTTTGGTCTTTGAAGTATATCTGCTATCCGTGATATAGTTGTGAGTGCTCAACTGCAGTTTTCTTTCTCCACTTTATTCATGAGGACCGGCAGGCCAAATACTTGGGATCATTCAGTGCTTGACATAGCCTATGCTCTGTTTCGCGGTGCAGCTGATTGTGAGCAGTTTTAGTGTACTTCCGATCGGAAAGCGAGTGACGGGAATTGCAGGCATAATGATCCTGCGTGTGTGGGCAATGTACAATAGATCAAGGGTAATTCTTGGCATTCTTCTTGCCTTTTTTTCCATAGAAACCATCTCGATCCTGGTAGTTAGCACTTCTTATATGGACACAAAGGTCAGACACTGTACGTGAGCTTTACTTGAGAAATGTATGCCACACTAATGCAAATGGACAGGGGTCGTCATTCGCATACTTGAATATTCACATTGCCAAGAACAAACACCGTCGCTTATTTGGACAGAAGTGACTGAGATTTTACAACTGACGTTTGATGCAGTGTTGTGCGTGCTCATGATTACCCAGTTCGTGAGGCAGTCACTTCAAATGTACCGTGTGGCCAAACAGTGGCGACTCAGCCAATATATGAATTTACTTGCCACGCAAGGCATCCTCTACTTCTTTGCGTACGTCGATTTCCTTGGTTTTTTCCTTGCCATGTCCACCTAACCACAATTAATAATATTAAATTTCCTTTAAATTTAGATTTTCCTCGCAGCTGCTTTCTGCTAAACTTCATCCCTGTCATGAATGACTTTGGAAAAATTCCAGGTGGCATTGATTGGCAATCGATCGGAGATGTTGTGGAGGACATCCCCGCGAACACCCTCACCCCTCGATTCATTATCGGCATACGTGAGTTATATGCACATGACATTCAAGGCAGACTTGGAAACGGAATCGACTCAGGATTTGGTCTAGCTACACTATCCGCCGCTGATGTGCCCAGCGAAATGGGGCAAAACGTCGAGGCGGGTGGTGGGCCGAATGAGAGGACAAGAGATATTGAAGAGGTACCATCGCGGGCATAGCTTTTTTATTCCAATCATAGAACTATTGTGCCTACCATTGAGACCTGTTTCCGATTTCCTAGGAGTTGTGGTGAGATCTTGAGTGACTTATGTTGTTCCTCACACCTCAACGAAACGCATCGCGATCGATCTGTCCGAATGTGGTGTTCTTAGCGGCCCTCGCCAGGTCGCCTTGAACGCGGGGGGAAAGAAGTGTTACAAGGTAACGGTGTCGGTGATATTTTCTGTCTCACGACTATCTGCCTGGAGCAGCCATCAGCAAGTACCGTCGTATGCGGATATTGGTCGAGTGCATATAATTTTTGACCCTGCGAATGATGTCTAGATTATATACTCCCAGGTCTGACTTTCCAAGCATGAGAGTGCATCCCTACTTGAAATTGATTATAGTAACGTTTCATTCCGGGGTGTCCTACTAGCTCAGTGACAGTGATGTAACCACAATTTGAGTAACACCTACCCGGTCCAAGTTGAACAAGCTGAATTGGAGGATGGCATAGCAGTACCAGAGGGGTGTGCGTCATGCACGTAAACTAACTGACATTGAATCACCCATTCCCCGCGTATGTGTGGTGCGAGAATAAATAATTCGCAGAGGCGCAGACATCTAGAATCGGGCAATTCGAAAGGAACCTTTGCCTGGATGACTGTCATTGTGTGGGGCCTATATTCTCGTCTTGAACACTATACAGGTCCTCGTCGAAATTTTGGCGCAGGATATCATCGTCTCGACCATCGCCAATCTTTGTCAGCCAGTTAAGGATGCCACGGACCACAGTGACCGGCCCCCCTGAGGGCCGTGGTTGTTAATCCCATTCAGATGGTCGACGACGCAACAACGGAGGTGAGCGGTCAAACGAAGTGTTTGGAATAAGCAGAGAATCAGGACATGACCTGGGCCCTTACTTGTTCCCTTCACACTCCCGCACATTTGGGCGAGAAACTTGTCTGGCTCATTGTCCGTCATCCACAGGGATTTGGGAATCGACACAGGTAACTGTTGGGGTAACAATTGTTAGCGGGAGGTAGAGGGACATATTGTCATTCACTCTAAGTACCGCGCCAAGACTTGACCGATAGAATCGGAAACATGTCGCGTCGCTGATGTTCTTGCTCGTCGGACGACTGAGATATTCTAAAAAAGTGCTTTGCTGCGAGCACCGCGCTCAGCCAGACATCTTTATTAAGGCTTATTAAGCTCTGAACGATGGTCTCCTTTGTACCTACATCTGAGTCTGCGGTAAGAATTGCTCAACGTCAGATAATGGGGGTCGAGGCTGGAATTTTTTAGAGTGACTGTCATGTCAGAGCCATATATTGTCGGTCGGTTTCGTAAATGTGTGAGCGAGGGTTGAGCGCAGGCGGTGACACACTGCCATAAGGAACTCCCTTGTTGGTTGTCCCGGTTCACAAGAACAGTGAGCTCTGCTGGTAGCACGTGAAAGACATCTGGGCTGGGTGTGAAATAGAGCCGCGTCTCAGTCCAAGCTGATCTTCCCTACGTTTCAACTCCTTACCTCTCAGGCATTCTCCAGGATGTGTACGTTTTGAGACATAGCTTAATCTTGAATATCTTGCTGACGGGCCGTGCAGCTCTAGTTCACTTTTGGATTTTTTTTCAGGACGAGGTGTTCCTCGGCCCACAAGTTGACCCGGAGGAACCAATAGCTTCGCTACTCAAGAAGGTCGCTGAACAGCCGATCCGCCCCCCGGAGCTCACTGGTCCTGTGCTGGCGAGATCTACGCTCTGCAAGTTTGATTCTCCGGTGCCTTTACATGGTTCCGAATCAGAATTTGTAGCGGCTTGTCGCGATGCGAAGAAGGACACCATCTGGGAGACTTCCAACATCCAAGATCTGGCAAGTAAAGAAAAGTTGACTGATTATCATGCGTGCCTGGTAATTGAAATCTCTAAAGGTGAATGATTTGGTTAATACTCTCGATTCCAACTGATTGTCCTCCGCAGACCAACATAATAGAATTATCGCCCAATTGGAGCGCGTCCATGGCGCACTGCTCACAGCGCTTCAGATCACTGTGGCTGATATTCACAACTTTTCAGAACGGGACGTTAAAGTGAATTTGAAGGGCGGTAGTTTCTGGCGCCACGGGGAAGAACGTACGGACAACGGGATGACCACGCTAGAATCTGACTTCGCGATGAAACGCACATATTCTGCGAGTTTTCACTGTTCTTTTTTTTTATCTGTGGTCATAACATCGCAACAGCATATAGGGGGGGACTTAGCCGACATGGACCTTGCGAAGAGCCAATACCCCGCGCATTTCAATGCGTACTGCGAAGAAGAACAAGGGACTTCCTCTAGTCATACCGTTACCCCCCGAGAATTTATAGTATTATTTTCCCTCCTCCGTTGTCACGATGAGGATGCCGAGCGAATAGCTGCACTGCGAGGTTCATCTAGCATAAAAGCAGCTCAGATTGCTTCTTACTTCCTGTTACCCGTTTTCTTCTACTGTCAACCACCTGCGTCTAAGCTTAGTCTCTCGAGGTAATGGGCTCGTCTCCACGAGTCATATTGTACTGACTTTTCGCAGTGGAATGACGTGGAAATTTCCTCTCTTTTTAGGGACAACAATGGGATCAGCGACTTGGTGCAAATATACACCGAAGAGCTGTTTCAGCCTCTGCGTGGATGGATTCGGGTTACCGTTGCTCATGTGCGAAGTGGTTTCAAGCGAGAAGAAAAGCGATAGATGGGGAGTGCTACTCCAGGCAACCGCCGTGGCTCGCGCGATGCACTGCATCAAGAAGGGAAACAATACTACTCCTTTCTTCGTTGTGGCTATCTACATTCGCTCAGATTTACTCGCGGAACGGTACATAGTCCAGGCAAGTGAGTCGTCAGAAGAGGTTTGACTTCGAGCTTTGCTAGTTTCACACGAAAACTGAAGTCCGTTCCAGGTCGTAATTGCGCAGAAATTTTTTCACTTACAAAGAGCGACCGATTCGCGCGAATTCCTCAAGGAACTGTACAATATGGAAGTCCAACTGCGCAAGATTGCGGATGCGCTTGACAACAACGAGAAGCAGGCCTTGGATAATATTGCGAAAGCTGCCAGGAAGCTCACCTCATATACTCCACAATCTGACACGGAATCAGATCAGACGGAAGCTACAACGAATTTAAGCACGGTTACAGAAGAGGAACCTGATTTCACACAGGCTGCTGACATCCAGGAGTACCTACATGACACGGGCTATCGTGTGGAATTTGTCGTCTACGGAGTACGTTCTCTAGACTATCTAGCTGGTTTTCATTAACGACCTTACCTAGCACCCTAATGTCGCGGTGATCTCGCGCGCCTCCGATTGGACCGATCGTGGATTCCTCAAACTTACCATGATTGAGTCAGAAGTGCAAATCTTGGAGCACCTTTCGAAAATCATCGATCCAGACAATCACACTATTCCTTTTGTCAACTCCTGGCAACGCGATTGCGATGGCTTTGTGATTCATACCAAGTCTGGTGGAGGTCATCTCACGACTCTCAAGCACCCTGACACGCATGCGTGGTCTGCAGCCAAACAGCTTGTTGCAGGACTAGCATTTATGCACAAGCATAATATCGCCCATCTGGATATCAAACCATCCAACGTTCATATCCCTCTCGATGGGGGGCGTCTATCGATCAATGACTTCAGTGTCGCGTTGCGGGTCCGCACGCCTGGCAAGAAATATCGTGGCAGGGTCGGAACGGAGGGATATATGGCACCAGAAATTGAGGCCAGGAAAGCCTATGATCCGATGCGCGCCGACCTTTGGTCGTGCGGCCAGACGCTGCAGGAGTTGATCTCTTGCTGTAAGCAAATGTCGAGGGAGAGGGAGTTCCTCTCTGAGATCGTGAAGCAGCTGGTGCATGACGATCCACTCGAGCGTCCGATGATGTCGGCTGTGTTAGCTCAAATGGCTGCGTTTGAGCCGTGCACCGTTGAGCCTCCGCGGCTGAGCTGAGTATTCCTCTGGAGTTTGTTGTACTAGTTGATGTAGTCTGATGAAGGCCTGCAGAGTTTCCTCCGGTGGTCTTGCATGAGGCCTGCGCTTGAATGATCTAGAATTATTCCTAGAAGCATGATTCCGTCGCGCAAAGTATTCCCTACACTTGGCCATCCGATCTTTATTCATGTAGTAGCATGTATACCTTGTCAAACACAGCCGTGTATAATCCACTGACGTGCAGACTGTACCCGAGTCCCACGTCGCTCTCATACTAATCGTCAAACCACTGACAAGCTGCAGATACCCCGACATCCAAGCCGAACAAGTTGGTACACTCAGCTTTGGCCAGTTCACCCTCGAATCCTGATTGTATGCGAGGCATTCAATCTAATCGCATGATCCACACTAATTACCGCACCGTTCTAGCGCTTCGACCGACATTTTCAATGTCGGCTTCATGAACAGCGGCCCAGCTCATGTGATAATCTAGCAAGCATGACACCGAATTTTCCATTCCCAGCGTATACATAGTGTGAGGGTATTATATTATAAGGAGACTCAAGAGACGCTGTCGGCGCTCATGTGAACTCTACACTAATAAGCGACGATTCAAGGGGAACCTCTGCTCCTTGTCCACTGTAGCAGATGTCGCGGAGCCATTCCGACCAGGATGAAGTTGATAACAGGTGTCTCCTTAGAACCAAGTTGCCAATTGGGCCATGTACGGAATCGGCGTTTAGCAGTGTCGTTCACGCTAGACATCCAAACGCCCCTGAACTTGATTGCCGTGACTGCGGCATTCACAACTTGCTGACGAAGACGTGCGGCAGACATGCCAGCGGACGTCAGCTGCCACGGCGATATCTGTCTTCGGGCCTCAGGCTGGGCGCCAAATCACCACGATGGAAGTCGTGAAACGTTCCATCACGCCAATCTGGATACCATAGCTTTTATCGTAGCATCATTCTGCCTACCATTAAAACTTGTTTGTGATTGTCCAAAAATCGTGGTGAACACTTGAGTGACTCCCTCAATGAGACGCATTCCCGTCTGTCAGCTCCAACGTGGTGTTCTCAAGTGGCATTGCATGGGCATCATGACAGTAACGACGAGACTCAACTTTTCGGAAACGAGGCGAGAATAAAAAAAATAACGAGAAAAAAAGAAAAGAAAAAGAAACGCGTCTAACTTTCAAAAGTCATACCCCTCCACCTTGAACGTCCTCCCATACTGCAGATACCCATCCATAATCTTGAGTATCGCATCCGGAAGCCCCATGCTCAGTAACGTAAACGAAATCTTGGCATGGCCGTGGATCTGACCCAGCTTGAAAAACGACCGGGCGATCCACGTCGGGTACTATGCATCGTCAGCACCTGAACCATCTCATCACATGCCCACTCACCGTCATCTCGGTATAGTCCGCATATTGATATGCAGCGACGCGGATCGCTGTCTGGATCGTCCGATTAATGTCACCCTCCTCGGCATACATCTCGAGCAGCTTGGTCCATGGTTTTGACGAGTAACGCGCCGTCTCGAGACACCGTTGGTACGCTTCCTTGGCTTCTTCCTTGTGATGTAGTCGAAGCCCCAAATCGCCCAAGATCTCCCATTCCAGCCCCGTCTTGCGGTACGCAACGTGCTGCGTCTTGAAATGTGCCACTTCTGCACGAAAGATGGTCCACACACGCAGATCCTGCACGGCTCTTCAACACGCACATACAACGACCCAACACGACCGGACGTACCTCGTAGAGAACCATGAACAGATTGTCCAACCACCGCTCGCACAACCGCTTGTTCGTAAACGAATACGCGTCCTGACCAGACCGCTGGGACTCGGGTATCTCCTGATCCACCACAGCGGCGGCAGCCACCCCCGGTTTCTCCAACGGCGGACTCGTGACCCCGCCATCTTGCACTTCCTCCGGCTCCTCATTCGCAGCCGCCGCCAGCTCCCGCTCGATCTCCGACTCGGTCGACACCCGGATGATCGGGATACCACTCGACGCGCCCAACTGGCCCTCGGACGCAGCCGACTCCTGCGGGCTATGCAACGCCCGCGTCGACGCGTCGTCGTCGGCCGAGCCAGCCCCACTCACGTTCAACCCCGCGCCGTTCCGCACCACCATCCCGTCCTCGTGGATCACCACGTCCCCATCTTGGGACTTGGCGGTGTTCACGCCATGCGTGCTCCCCGTCGCGCTGTGCAAGTCTGCGTGTGATTTTTGCATGCGGTATTCTTCCTCCATTACGAACACGGCACTCCGGGTCTTCAACAGCTCGTCCCACCCTATCTCAGAGACGAGTCGCGTCAACAACGAGTATGCACGCGCCCAGGTGCCTCGGAGACCTGGCGCTGGGAGGCGGAGGAGGGCAGGATCGGCCTGCAGGGAGATCAGAGAGACATGGATAGACGCGTCACAACACATACCTCATCGTCCTCTGTTTTTTGTTTCTCTGGTAGAATTTCCCCAATCTGACGTTTAAACGGAAGATGGACGCGTGATGTTTGAATCGGCCGATGCATGTCCTTGCCATTGTACGTAAACATGGGGCACGAATTCAGCGTGAGCAACGCCTGGCAGCACACACGCGTCAAGCCATAGATGAGACACGAAGTAAACAAATACGCACCGACTCGTAGTCCTTGGTATCGATGTACAGCTCAGTCAGCTTCTCCCATGTCACGAATTCGCTCGGCGCACAATTGACCGCTTCCCTGGCCAATTTGAGCGCCCAGTTTGCTTTCCCTTTCGACCGTAGGAAATCGCTCTGGACGTGCAAGAGCGTGTACGAATGCGAGGTGTGTTTCATCGCCGCCGACATGATCTGGACCGCCTTGACTTCTTCGTCTACACGCACGCGATCAGTGAGGTACACACACATGGACAGAATCAGACGCACTCATCCCGATATAACTCTTGGCCAACAAGGACGCCACCTCGGGTTCCTTGACCGCCAGCTTTTCAAACAAGTTCGCCACGGGCTGATACCGCCCGCTCGCACCAAAATACTTCATCACGCCAGCCGTCAGGTGATTCGACACCACCGTAGCCACCTGAATCTCCGGATCGGAGCCGACCTGCCAGCCTATATGCACGCTCAGCATCGTATTGTCAAAACACAAAACAAGACGCACCCTTTGTGAACAACGCCTCGACCGCCTGCAAAAACCGCACCTCCCCCTCACCCGTCGTGATCGGATCCAACTTGCGATACGCATCCAACCCATACGTCGGGTCGTCCGAATACAAAATCGCGCGCAAGATGGCAGAGACGTACGTCTCCTGCCACATCTCGGGCGTCGCCTCGTGTCTGTTACGGGGAAAAAGGGTCAGCACAACACGCATATAGGCCACCCTGACAGACCACCCACCGATCCCCGCGCAGATCGACCACGTAGGCAAGCACCCCACCTGGAATTTTGACGTCGACGCGCACATCGACGCGCGAGAAGGCATTGAAGCAGCAGAAACACCCGTTTCGGACTTTCCAGGGGGTGCCTTTGGAGAACCAGGCGGAGTTGTCCTCGATGGCGTATGTGAGCGAGTTGATGTAGGCGGCGAGCGATGCGGAGGAGCTTGCGTCGACGCCGGAGACAAAGTGGAAGGAGCCAAGCTGAGGATAGGCGTGAGGGGTGGTGCTATTGGAGAGTGAAGCATGCTCACATCCCGCTGTCCAGTCCTACCCGTACTCTTGACGACGTGGCACAGATCTGGCGGGCCGAGTTCGCGGAAGGTCGCTGCCCCGATACAAGGGGTGAGTGTACACCATGGCCGAGAGGAAGAGACGCACCAAGACTTTCGGTGCGCGCTGTCAGTGCTTCACCGATTTCGACCTGAAAACCAATGAGCACTAGCACGATGCTCGATGTTGGTGGCTCACTTCAAACAGCTCCGGAACGTCCTTGAAGGACGCATCTGCCATTGTTGTCGCCGCGGGCAAAATCGAATCCGCAGCGTGTTTTTTTGGCGGTATTTGTTTCCAAGGCCGTTACCAAACAACGTTTCAAAAAATCCGTGAGATTCCGTTCAATCTTATTCATTTCAACATGCTATGTACAACTCCAAACGACAATGTAAGCTAGTGTGTAGTGGGACAACAGGGGTAAGTAAGGACAACTTTAACGTGTACAGTACCAGACGCGGTCTCGTGGGGCGTTCGAACGTCGGAAACTAGGAATGCAAGATTTAGTCTGCGAGAGATGGCGGGGCGCAAACGAACGAGTGGGGAGACGGGGGAAATACCAATTAAAGAGAAACGAAACTAAATGGGTAACACTATCAAAGAATGTGAGCACGAAAAAGAAACCAAAATTCATCTGACTCTATTTCTTGTTCAACGTCAGACTGCGCATCGACTCCTCCAACAGGTCTGTTAAGCAGTCCTTGCACGAGGGCTTGTCCGTCTTCGCGGGCGAAGCCGTATACGAGGGTGTCGATGATACTGACGACGAAGGCGCGCGCGTGTCGACATCGACAACTTTGACGACGGCACTGCCGTCGAGCACTTTGCGCACCTTTTCTGCATCCCAGCTCTTGGATGCAGAGGCAGACGAGCCAGAGAACGCTTCCCAGAATGCGCTGCCCAGCTTGCTGACGAGTGTCTGGCTGGCGATTGCGGCTGCGGCAGCGTGTTCTTTCGACGGAAGAGGGGACGCAGGCGGTGTTGGGTAAGCAGGGTTTGCTTTGGAGGTAGAGTTGAAAAAGTGCGGCTTGAGGTTGCTCGCCAACCCAAGGGGCTGTGTGAATGGCTGCGCTTGTGGCTGTGGTTGATGCTGTTGTTGGGCAGCCATCTTTCCCCAGAGCTGCATGCGATAGGCATCCAGCGTCTTGAAGGTGAACGGGTTGACGTCGGCAAAGGCGTCAAATGCACCGATACCGTGACCAAGTGAAGGGTTGAGGTTGTTGAGGGCAGGGTTGATGTTGGCAGCGCCCTTTTTCTCGACAAGGCCACGGAAGGAAGACGAATTGAGACCAGGATTGAGGTTCTCCTGGAGGACACGTGAGCGGACGGTCTCTTCGTAAAATATAGAAGGTTGGAGGATGGGACTGGCAGGGGAAAAGGGTGCGGAGGGCTTGGCGGCGAGCACGGCGATAGGAGGGACAAACGTGGTGTGCACAGGGGTGACACCCATGCCACCGAGGCCGCCCCAAAAGGCACGGTTGTTGAGCCTGGGAGAGGTGGCAAGGTCCTTTTGTGTATTTGGGGTAACGACGGGGGAAGAAGCAGCGGCCACAGGGGGAGTCGGCGGAGGCGAAGCTGGGATGGGAGGGAGATCGGCTGGGGGAGGGAGATCAGGGAGGGCACGCCCCTCGAGAAGACATTTTTTGAGGGCGGCAATCTCCTGGCGGAGAGCGATGTTCTCTGACTTGGAAGAGCCGAGTTCGGACCGGATGGCATCGATAAGACGATCGCGTTCAGCAATATCACCTTCGAGGGTGGTGATATATTCTAAGCTCGAGGGGTGAGAACGGAGGGTAGGGATGAGAGGGAGGGAACGCACCTTTGCGCCGGACCCGAAAATTGCGCGCGCTAATCTTGTTACGGAGCTGACGCTTCTCTTTGCTGGACATTTTCTTGTATTCCTCTGGACTTGGACGCCAGTCCTCTGGTTCGAGGATCTTGAGAGGAGGAATGTCCTTCTTTGGCTTGCCGTCCTTGTTCTCCTTGTCAGGGACGGGTGCCTTCTTTATGCCACCAGACATGACCGTGCCTTTACGGGAGTGCTTTGGCTTTGTGGCAACGAGGGAGACTGCGGTGAGAGGGTCGTCGTCGTCGGACTCGTGCTCCTCCTCGTCAAAGTCGGAGGGGGCCTTTGAGGTAGCGGGAGTGCCGACGAGCTGCGGATCGATGGCGAACATGGGCGCTGGAGAGTGGGAAGCGGTGGAAGAGGATGCATCGGGAGAGGTGGTCAGGGAAAAGTCGTACGAGTGGGGAAGCTTTGAGAAGTCGTCGTCGAGGAAGAGAGAGAAGAGCGCATCGTCGTTTGGCGTGGACGACGGAGCAGCGTCGAGATTGAAAAAGTCGTCGATTCTGTATGGCTCGAGCATCGTGAAAGAACGAAGCAAGTCAAATTCCCGCTGTGCATTTGTAAACTACCATCGGATACTCCCGGATTACATAAGCGTACGCGTCATCTCCGTTCTCCGCGGTCCATTACGTCATCACGAGAACAGCTTGTTCACGCTCGTGTTCCCTTCTTGATGTTTCTTCAGCACCTTGGCAATCGCAAACTCAAAGTCTTCCTGTGTCACGTGCTGGCGTCGTTCCCGTAGCGCATACATCCCTGCACACAGTCAGACCGTGCATGGCTCACCGAGACTGACTCACCCGCTTCGGTGCAAATACCCCGCACCTCGGCACCAGAGCACTGCCCCATCTTGTCGGCCAGTGCTTTCAAATCAATCCCCCGCTGGAGCGACATCTGTGTCCAATCAGCAACGGACACGACCCTCGCACGAGTCATCCCACCTTTCTCGAATGGATCCGCAGTATGCTCACACGCGCCTCGGGTCCTGGCGGCGGGAACTCAATCTTTCGGTCAATCCGTCCCGGCCGTAGCAGCGCCGAGTCCAGTATATCTGCCAGCCATGAGTCCAGCCAATCACATCACCCTGCCTCACTCACCTATCCGATTCGTCGCCATGATCACCTTGATGTTCTTTGTCGCCTCGAATCCATCCAGCTGGTTCAGCAACTCCAACATCGTCCGCTGCACCTCCGAATCACCCCCGCCAGACCCGCTCTCCCCTCGCGAACTCCCGATTGAGTCGATTTCGTCCATGAATATAATACTCGGCGCGTGTTCGCGAGCCATCACAAACAACTCCCGGACCATCCGACTGCCCTCTCCAATATACTTTTGCACCAGCTCCGACCCAGACACTCGAATGAACTTGCAGTCCGTGTGATGCGCCACCGCACGCGCCAGCAACGTCTTCCCTGTACCAGGTGGTCCATACAGAAGCACACCCTTGGGCTGCGCGATACCAAGTGCCTCGAACAACTCGGGGTGCTTCACGGGTAACTCGATGACTTCCTTGATCTCCTTGATTTGCTTGTCCAACCCGCCCACCATCTCGTACGTACTGTCCGGCACCTTTTCTACCATCATGAGCGACACCAGCGGGTCCACCTTGTTTGGTAATATCTTGTGAATCGTATAAGTATCTGATCGGAGTGCGACCCGCTGCGACGGCGTGAGTGCAGTGATGTCAATCTCAGAATCAAAGTCGACAACTAAAACAAGAGCATAAGCCACCATAAAGTAGTAACAGAATCACACCCACTGTATTTGCCCTCGGGCTGCACCTTTACCAGCACCTTTTTCTTGCTCATCACCTTGACGACTTCGCCAACATAGCTCGCGGGCTCGTGGAGTAGCTGCAGCTCCTCCCTAAGCAACCTCACTACCATCCCGGTTGTCAATCTTTCGTGCAAAAGTAAAGCGTGGCGCATTACCTCGGGCATTGAGTGCGTTCCGCTGTGCCTCCAAGCGGCGCAAATTCTGGGTCTTTTGGTTGATCAAAAGTTCCGAAGACTCGATTTTAGCTTGGTAGTAGGACTGAATGCCAACGGGCGGCTTGTGAGGACGCATAGGAGCAGGCATCGTGGCAGTAGAGAATATCGTGACGCAAGCCTCGGACGCGTCACCTTGGATCTCGAATTCCCACGGTCCGCTGGACGAATTACCCTTGAAGGCACTCGCCCATTTGGCTTATAACTTTTCCGATTGCAGCGCCTTCATGACTTGACTCTATATACATCGATCGTTGGATTCTTCACATTGGAGAAAGTTGATCCTAGGGCATTTGGCTGACTTTAACTTAAGATGTATGCTCATGCACAGTGCGCAACAATTGAGCCGCAGTCAGTTTAAGGTTATGAAGGATGTCGGCGACGCAGCAGTATTCCTTGCATCCTTGCTTTCGAGATAAGTTGAGTGCCGTCGGTCCGTCTATTCGACTCACATTTACATCCTGCTGAGTCAAGGTCCGTGCCAGTGGTGGATAGACTCGGTGGGACAGCGGCACTCGACGTCGCCGTTCCGCGCTCTTCATACGAATGATGGTCTTTGGATGAAGAACATGACAAACACATGAGAAAACATGGTCGAAATGCGTAGATGCTCCCTGGGACTGGAATAATTCATTCAACGATGCCAGGGCCGCTTGAAACACTTGGGCCACTAAGTTGGCATATTCAGGACCCATGATAAGTTGCGGCCAAGCAGGCACTGCTGTCTTGTTGTCCTCTTCAATTTGAATATGTAAGGACGTAGGTCCTGGGCACAGCCGAAGATTTTGCTAGAACTTGCCAGCGCATATCCGCAGCTACCAGTGTCAATTTGAAACGCCACGTTCGGATTCTGCTACCAGTGACGTTGGTGTATTAAGGCGTATCCAGAGCTCGCTTGGAGGAGGGTAACAATATCGCCAAGTTAGTGTCCGGCTATCATGATATGTGCTGTTACTGACAAAATCTTAGGCGACAACTACCAAAGAGCCCATTAGAACAACCACGTTGCACTATGCGAGAGACAGCGTTGTCCTTCTCAGGCTTCATGGAAGCCCTATCGCTGTTTAGAGGTCATGATAGACGTAACCCATTCTGAGTCGTGACACACCATGAGGCTTTTCTGCATTCAAATACTTGTGTGTCTTTTTCCCCATCGAAGCCTCCAAGTCTACAACTCTCAAAGTTTGCAAGTTCCAGGCCACTTCCCCGATTCCCCTAGGAACCTTATAATCTCGTACTTGGGTCCTCAATGTCGCTTAACTGGTTTCATCCGCTCAGAAGAACTCCGATCGAGCAGCATACCCGCCGGAAGAATTGAACGGAGCTGTGGTCGCGATTCAGATCTCGCAACGCGCTCTTGAAACATGCTCTCGCCATAATTCCGGAGCTCCGTCACTTACTGAGGGTCCGTTCGTCGGATGTAATTTCTCCTACTTAAAGACCAGACAACACACTCCGTTAACCAGCGATGCCGCCGTCCGTCGTTTCGCTGCTATCAACTATTGCGTTTGCCTCGAGCACTCTCGCGCAGGCTGTGGGCGACCAGGCAGGCAGTCTGATGTATGATAGTTGGCCTCACGTGTATCCCGGAATGCCAGATGGGGACTATTCGTCGGAGTGGCAGGATTGTACGTGAGGACCATCCCACTATACTTCACCCTGACCATTTCTTTGCAGACTTTCAGGTGACGGAACGCCTCCCAAATGTGACGTGGCCGCTTTCTCGGAACTGGGCGGGTAACATTCCTGTTCAGAGGACGGGTCATCCAAACAACACCCTCTTTTTCTGGGCTTTCGAATCTGTGGATGGGTCGTTCACAGCAGACAATGGGAAGCCTTGGGGCATTTGGCTCAACGGAGGGTGAGTTCGCATGGGTCCATACGGTCTATAGCTAATTTCCGTGTAGACCCGGCGCTTCCAGTTTGCTTGGACTCTTGTTCGAGGTCCGTCCTTCAAACTCTCTACCGATCTTCGTGTTGACGTCTGAACCCCAGAACGGACCGATCCGTATCCAGAATGATTATTCCGTGGTCTCAAACCCGTATTCGTGGACTACAATCGCGGATTACATGTCGATCGATCAACCAGTGTATTCCTGTGTTCCCGTCTTCGTGATGACTGTACTGATATGCCTGTGTTAGCGGAACTGGGTTCAGCACGTCCGACGCCAATGGACTTGGTGAGAATTTAGAACGATATGCCCACTTTCTCTGAGGCTGACGTCCTCCTTTCAGTCGCTGATGAGGACCAGCTGAGTGCCGATTTCGTGAGAGTCGTGAAGCCGTCAGTTGAACGTCGTGCTAACGGAGTGATAGATGGGTTTCCTTGATAATTTCATCAAGGTTTTTCCGAATCTCGCTACACGCCCATTGTACCTCATCGGTGAGAGTTATGCTGGAACGTATGTAGTGAGTGCCTTGCCCATTGTGCATGTCGTTCGATCGTGACGCATGCCTTCAGCCGTATATCACCAAAGCGTACTTCCAGATGGATCGACCCCCAGTCAACCTCGCGGGAATTGCCATCGGAAACGGGGCCATGACGAGCATACAGGGGTTTGCGGAAGCGACTGTGATCAGCGTTCTTCAAACCTACCCACAACTCATCGGGTACGATACGGGGGTGTTTGAGTACTTTAAAAGACAGTGCGTGCGACTTGTTGAGAAGCTCAAGTTGGAGCGACGCTGAGGTGTCACTCAGGAGTGAACTCTGTGGGTATAATCTCACTCTGCAGTACCCTCAACCAGAACACTTCCCGACCCTTGATGCCCCGATATATTCCCATGACTTTAATGCATCTATGAGCAAGTACTCTGCGAGTCTGAAAAGGAGGCGGTTCATCGAGGAGACGAAGGATCGAGCTAATGCGAGGCTCAGAGAGAGGGGTACGGTTCAGTTGGGACACGACGAGAGAGTTCAAGCTCGCGATAACTGGAAACGTGATGTGTCCGGTCGTCCAAATGATACCACCGACCCTTGGTATGAGTGTGACCTGTACGACCTGATGGTCGACTATGCTGTCAACTACAGTGATCCTTGGAGTATGATTTCTTTCTCTCCGTGCGTCCTTGCTTTTGAAATCCCATCTTTCAGTCGTGAGCCAATTGTTCGACAACTACAATATCCCTGATGCGTTGAATCCGGAAGAACTCACTGATGCAACTGTGTTTCTCAATGGTCTGTATTAGGCTCTTGGTTGGGTTCATTTGATGTCGCAACGCTCACTGTATGTTTTCTAGATGCACAAACGCGTGCGGCGATCCATGCGCCAACGAGTAAAGATTGGGCCAAGTTTACGCTCACCATGCCATTTGCGCCAACCAACGCAACTAGTAAGAAGTTGTCTCATTTGAAGTCACTGGATGAGCTGACCGAGGTTCGTAGCAAACGCTTATATGGATCCAAGTAAGTCTCTAGCCTTGTCTCATCCGATCCGTGTTCAACTTCCTTCTCCGTTCTTATGTAGGCGTCGAGTGAGTGCCATCACTTGGCTGACACGCACAATTGTATACTGAAAAGCATCAGGCCTATGGCGTTCATGACGGAGCTGGCAACGAACGCGACGGCGCGTAACGTGACAGTCACCCTATATTCGGGGAATGACGATTCGCTCAATCCACACGTTGGTACTCAAAGTACGTCGTCCTCCCTTTCCTAGCAAGTTGCAACTAACACGGATATACAGTTGTCATTCAAGTGCGATATTACACCATTACCTTCTTCCTCGCCTGTCTGAATTTGATTGACCACATAGAACACGACGTTTGGTGGCATCCAAGGTTTCACCCGTGAACCCAATACGCCGTGGTACGATTACAATGGCGATTTCGCCGGTATCGTCCATCAGGAGCGCGGCTGGAAATATGTCCTTGTTGCCAACGCTGGACACGTCCTTCCATATACCAACCCGGTCTCTGTGAGGGAATCGTTTCTATCCATGCTGCTCGTTGCTGACGATACTCTTAGGCTTTTACCCTTGCTCGAGAGTTCATTTTTGGCCATAATGAGATTGGAAAGGTGGCCCATATGCCCACGCCAGACGGTGTGGGACACGCAGAGTCTCCTCTTGAAGGGGAGATACTAAGGGGCCAACCGGGCATACGTTATGGAGACGTTGCAGATGTGTCCACCTATTATTTCCCATCGGCCACGGTTGAGGCCTGGAATAAATACTTTGCGACACAGACCCCGACTCACGAAAACTGACTAATAGGACATCCCTTTTGCTTGGATTATGACCGCGATGGATAGTTCCCTATAGTCGATTTCGTCTGGGGTGAACATTATGCCGATAGATTGCAACAGGCTCTGTTCATGATAACACGATTGATGTCTATGTCACAGAAATAGTGTACCGACTGTTTCCTAATAGTGACGGTGTCAACGTTCAAGTTGACACTTTTCGTTCTTCGAGCAATGCATCCACGAACTCGGCAAACGATGAACAGACTTGATCAGGAGGCGGCGTATCCGTCCGGCCTTCGTCCCCAGAGCGATACTTGCCCGTTTTCACTGTCCGCTTATAGTCAGTCATCCACGCTTCCCTGACAAAAGTACCAGCGAGACGGACCTAGAACACGCCAAAGACCAAGTTCGACGGCACCCTCCCCCAGGTCCGCCGAAACGTCATCACCAATCACAGCGATCCCATCCCACCGGCCCGGCGCAGCGTCGGAGGCGAGGTCGCGGTTCAGATCGCGTAGCACGGTTTCGAAAAACGTGCGGGTAGGCTTCCCGACGACCGTCGCGGACGTTCGCGCGGCGTCCTCGAGGGCGCGTACGAATGGGCCAGGGCCGAGGGAGAGCGCATGATCGGCGGCTTCAAGGTAGCGGGCTTTGTGGAGCGCGATGAGCGGCGGACAGAGTGCGTGGGCTGCTGATTCTGCAGTGTGAGGAGCGGGTGCTGGGGCGTCCTTGGGTCGTTGCTCCCCTATGAGGATTCGGAATGCGGTGTTGAGATGCGCATAGTCAAGGAGGGCGGGCGCGAGACTAACAACGACAGCGTCATAGGGGGATTCAGATAAGGGTGGGGGTTCATCTCGTGTACCCGCACATTCCTCCAGCGCAGACTGTGAAAGTAACATGTATGGTCTGAGAGATAAACATCAGTATTATTGACAGGGGTTATGTACGAGCCCGAAGAAAGCGGGAGGCGACGAGTGGCACGACGTAGAACTCATTTACGTCGGGTAACTCGAAAGACCCACGCACCTCTTGACACCCAGCTCCTTCAACACCGACTTCAGCGCACCGATGCTCGTCCATATTTCCGTCCGATGGACGTCCAGTCCGGCAGCCTGCATTCGCTTGTGGACAGCATCACTTGACTCCTTACTCGTGTTGCTGCAGAACCGGAATGGAATGTGCGCAGCGCGAAGCTTTGCGAGTGCCTGTGCGGCGCCAGCGGTGGGCGATGATCCTATCAGGACCGTGCCAGAAATGTCGATGAGGAGTGCCCGTATCGGAGGCTGAGCTTTGACTCGAAAGGCCATCTCGTTGGCGCAAGTCCGAATCGATTGGGTTAGTTCAACTCCGCATCGAAATCTGGATCACATAGTAGAGCTCTAGCCAAGTGAGTACGTTTATCCAATTTTTTCTTTTATTAGCGCTTTGACGACTCACGCTTCTGAGTTCCCTAACGCGGACTAATTTCATTTCTGCTCTACTGGTAATTATATCTGACGACTGTTTGCTCAGTGCCATTTTCCTGGCCTCTACCGCAAAGTCATTACTTGCAGCTGGTGATAGAGACTGCCAGTACTGCGTTGAAACTTGACATTGGTACCTCTGTCAGTTACCCTATCCTTGACTTGTGTCTACTCCCTCAGAAATGCAGAACCATCACTGGGATCTAACATATCTATTGCTCTGTTGTTGGGATGCATACTGGTATTTAATAGGATCAATCAATCTGGTTGCCCTGAGTCACTGCATTCTCATCTGGATTCATCACACTTGGCTTGAGTCTGACTTTTTCCCCAATCTGAGATGTATTCTATTATATGCCATCAATCATGTCCACAGTCATATTTGGCCTTGCCACACCATCTTATAGAAATCTTATCAATTTAAGGTATGCATAGAAGCCCCCCCCAGTGTCCAGAACCATGACCCTGTGATGCCTCCTGTCCTACATAGGTGTCTTCTGAAAGCACATCTGGACATCACTGTTCCCACATCTCAGTGATTCTGGTAAGCCTATTGTTGGTCAGAAACTCTTCAAGTTCAGGTCAAATTGAATCTATATACAGGGAGTGATATCATGTGGTGCACATGGCCCCTAGTATGACTAAAGGAACACTAAAACTGTGATATTTTCCCTAGAGAGTGAGTAACCCTGTCAACCCAGGTGCATCATGATGCTTGGACCCTTGAAGGCCTACACAAGCTTAGTTGTCATAACTTGGTCTTTCCTCAACTGGGTGAAAAGGGTGGTCTTCACCTTGATGGAGACAATTTCCTGCTTAAATGATAACTCATGGTGGACTTGTGTGCTGTACCACATTGTGCCAGTGTGTAGATTCATTATAGCCAGCAACCTTTGAAACCTAAAGCAGCCCAAGTTGTGTGGTATTTGTGGAAAATGTGCAACTATGATCCACAGTGTGTCTTCCAAGAGACTATGAATGCCAGTGATTGTGCTCTGGAATGAAGTTATCCTCAGCAACTACCTTCAGCTACTCTGAGAAACACATTATTAGTTTCACACTGCACCAATCACTTCATTCCTTTCTGATTCTCAGCTTGGTATCATGACCACATACTGCTGTAATGAATGCAGAAACATTCAAGTCAAAACTTGAAGTATGATCCAGATTGTCATATGCAGCTACACACATTCAAGTTGAATAAAGATGATAGGTATGTTCATCAATAGATTTTTGACCATGATGTGATGCCAATTGAATGCAATGGAAAGATTCACTGTCCCTAACCAGGTTGCAAATACAAAATACTCCAACACTTAAACTTGAAGACCCACATCAATACACAGTGAGTGTACTGACACTGTATGACACCATTGCAGTTATGTAGCTTGAATTTAATAGTACAAGTGAATGCCCTTGCAAGTTTGAAGGTGACCAGCAAAAAGAGACTGTCAATTGGTATTGACAGGATAATACAGCACCATCACTTCCTGATGAGCCTCCAGGCTCCACTGGCAGCTTCCTCTATTAAATGATACATGCTTGTCATCCTTCAACTTGAAGTTGGATATGGTGGCTGGTGAGTAGGGATAGGTTGGTTTCAATATCTCCTCACCAACATCACTACAACTGTACAACATGGCAATATCTTTGTTCAGATGCTATTTATCTGAAGGCCTGGGCTCAGTGGAGAACAACATCCTTGTCTTGAAGCATGCCATTACCACAGTGAGTGACATATTGCTTTACTCATGCATTTGATAGATCTGTAGAACTGGGGAGGGTCTGTCCACACTTCTCACAAAGATCATGATTATGAATCCAATAGCACTGTTACATATATGTACAGTAGTCCTCAGAAGAAATCAGAAGAAAAACATACATAGTGACACTTTGAAAGGACATGCTAGGTCTGTCATATACTGTTTATTCTAACTCCTAGCTTACTCCACCATCTCTGCACAACCCCTAGATTCTCTGTCCAACTCCATGATCTCCACTTTTACTGCATGTAACTTCAATGTTTTTTTTCTTGTATACTAGTTCTGATTGATAAGTACTCTGATACCTGTGTTCACTTAGGAGCACAGCTCCAGTACTCATATGTATCTGATTGAACTTATTCCCTCTGACTACTCATTCTTCATCTTACTTAGTCTTACTCAGTTCTTACTTAGCTTTAGTAATCTCTGCCTTTCTCTGAGTCTATAAATCATAGTTAATTGCCTGTGACTTTAGCTTAATTATCACCTTACTAGTAGACATCTGAGTCTTAGCCATTTTATGATTGTCTTCTAATCTTGTCACTCCTTACTCCAAGCTCCCTCCAAGCTCCTCCAAACTCTACCTCTAAAATACTAGGACACAACACTAGCAAGGGAGCAGTACATAAGCTAAACCTGATGTCATTATCCCAACCTCCAGAGCTCCAAAAGCCCCCCATTCATCAGAGTTCACACTGGAGGTCAGCATGCCAGTGGTCTTAACAGGGTCAACTGCTGTTGCCACTGGCACTAGGATACCCAATAGTAATCAAGGTTTGCACCTCACAATACTTTGTTGTGTTCCTCATGTAACTGTGACACTGCTAGTACTGAAATTCCTTGGCCCGGGAGACTATACAACAAACCCATGTGTAAAACATACTGGTACTATTTGCCTTGCTTGTCTATAGGATATGGCCAACCTAGAACATTTTCCTGTCCCAGTTTTGCAACTCTTAGCATCAAGTTATTGTGATTGATATCACAATGTGTAACTCTCAGATGCAAGCCATTGAAGAGGGCTGTGGTATATGCTCAGCTATCATACCAGAGTACATTGAGGTATTTAATCTACACTAGCTCAGGCTATTACTAGTGTGTGGAGGGATAGTTTCAAGACAAGTCAGGTTGGGTACCCTTATGACATTTCTACCAAGCTATACAATAGCATATGCAAACACATTCAACTGCTTTATTCTGCTTTGTTAGAAGGTATGCACATTACATAAATTGGTGATCACTATCTCATTAGATGTTTGTAGCTAAGATGATTTTAAAAGTGAATGTCATGATCGTCAAAAGGATAGATGGCTTACAGATGAGACTCTGGGAGATTATAGGGATAATGAGCTGTATCATTTTATTTTCATCTGTGAAGTCATATTGAGGAATAAGCTCAGAGATTGCCTTCTGAACTTGATGGATTATTCCAGAGGATTCATATAGATGTGCTGCTACTGTGATTGGAGCTTCAACACCTTGGTGGTGTAAGAGAAAGGCATGTTCCAGGATGATTATAATGCCTATAAATGGCATTAAAAACGAATACTAAGTATTACTTAAAACTAACCAAGGCCAAGATGAAGTGCATTGATCCATGGAGTATCTTCCACAGAAGACTAAAAATAGGGAAGACAATAAAAGATAAAAAGCATAACAAAATCAGTGGACTGACTATTCCTGTGATTGGTTGCTGAAGTGCATTAGAGGAAATAGAATGCTTGTCATATGGTAAATTGATCAAAAGACTGGAATAAAGGCACTAGAATGAATCAAACATACACCCTGAGGTATCAATATCTAGAAATATGATTATTTGAGTGAAAAACACTTAAAGTAGTACATAGCACAAACCTCCTATATAATAAAAATGAGAGGAAGAAAAGTATAAAAGTTTCACTCATACCTCCTGATAAAGAAAAGTATTAAGATGTGAAAAATGCCAGTGATTAGGCTTAAAATGTGTGTTTGAAAAACTCACATCCTAAAGAATGTTAAACAGAAAAGCTATAAATTGTGAAAAACATACAATCTAGGATTGATATTTTAGAGGAAAGAATAAATATAAGGGGACAGCATGATGAGCATCCTTCTGCAAGCCCATTCACAATCAGAGCACTTACTCCCTATGAATGAGAGGACAGGGGCATGGATGAGCATCCTTCTGCAAGCCCATTCACAATCAGAGCACTTACATCCTATGAATGAGAGGACAGGGGCATGGATGAGCATCCTTCTGCAAGCCCATTCACAATCAGAGCACTTACAT
>JBBPUM010000021.1:0-11028 GCA_038094695.1 Chiua aff. virens
CGTCGCAACAAATATTGGCCTTATCGCGACGGACAGTCGATGCGAAAGACTTGAGTGAATCTATGCAACATCAGTTACTACAGTTTCAATTAAGGTATGTCTATTATAAACTACGACAGGTCTCTCGTGGGTCGTTTTAGTAAATAGGTAGTGTCTGCAGCCTCATATGCTACGAACGCGTTTGGAACACCTCGAAGTATGCCGTATACTCGTCTGGTGTCATGAGGTCTTGGTCTTCCTCCGTGATTTCTGAGAAAGGTTTCTTTACGCCGTTGACTGGAGAAAAGCAAGCAAGTGATCAGGTTCAGTAGAACATCAAACTAACGATCGTACCAGAGACCAAGGGTTCGTCGGCAGTGCGATTGGCTTCCGCGTCTTGGTGACCCGGTCTATTGAGCTCAGAAGGTTCGGGCTCGAGCTTCGCGGCTTTCTTCGCAGTAATTCCCTCGTCGTCCTCGGAACGAGATCTTTTTCGTTGTCCGTTGAGCACTCCATGATGGATCGAGTGCTTCGGTTCCTCATCCTCTTCTAATTCCTCACTCCCTAGTCCTGATGGGGTTGCTTGAGTAGAAGCTGCATTTGAGGCAGCTAGTGAGGCGTAGTATTGCTCGTAATCTGTCCATGGAAGTGAGTGAAGAAGGGGCGTTCACTTCGTTCGACTTACAGTCCGCCTCAGTATTGACTTCCGGCTTAACGTCTTCGACAGGCTGCGGAGCTTGAGGTAATCGAGACGGACCGATGGTGCCTAGGCCTTTCAACGACTCGTCGCCCAAAGACACGGAGGGCTGTCCAGCCGTCGTTCGGGCATTCTCTTGAATCCCGAGCGCCGTGAGATCTCCCGTGATAGTACTTTTGAGGTGCCATGCGGGAAGAAGGTTTTGTTGTCGTTTCGCCGCTGCCTCTGCGTCCCGTTCTTGTCGCCTTGTCGCCTCGTCTTTATCCATCGACATGACAATCCCAACACCTTCGTCTTGTCGGCCACTACCAGAAGAACCGGCGACCTTCAGATCAGAAGACTGGCCAGTTTTTTGCTTTTCCGGGTCGACGACGTTGTTTTTTATCCACGACGGTACGTCTAGCCTGCGGAGGTGATTAGAGGGTTTCCAGCAGGAAACAGAACGGGACTGACGCAGGGATGACCATGGATTCCGTCTTCCGTAAGCCCTCAATGACGAATCGCATTGCACGGTTAAAGCGCTGCATTCGATCTTGGCTCCCTCTTACGGACTCGGCATTTTCGTTGTCGATCACTTCTCCGTGGCAAATCTCGCAGACAAAGATGAGTCTGTCGAAATCCATGAGCTTGTCCGCCTCCAGAGGTGTGTAAGATTTTCCACATTGTGGACAGATGAACCCTTGGTTGTCCAGTTCCTGCGGGAGAACATGTGGATAACAAGTACTATTCAAAACACGAATACAAACATTTCGCAAACTTGAGTCAATTATTCTGCGCATCTCAGCGATTCGCCACTTGACGACATCGCAAAAGTGCTTGTAGTCGATATAATAGTATTGCTTGCCCACAGACCGCTGGGCGCCCTCCTTGAGCTCGTTTTGGCGGTAGCTGCATGAACCACGAGGTCAGAAGCAACGAGAAATTACAAGCGTGGACTTACACGTGCACTAGGCGGTCGTTCCCCAGGACGGCCATCAGCTTATTCAGTTCCTTGGCCTGAAGACCCATTCGTCCCGCCAGGTCGTCGTCCTTAAGGCTGCAGTTCTCAGCGTATTGCACGAAATTGCGAAAAAAACGATGAAGAAATATTCGGCACGCTCTATTATGTAGATACTTACACTGGATGCCGGGCAAGCTGGTCCAAGATAATGATATACTTTGCTTCATAGAAACCGCGCGCGACGTGTTGAACGAGGAGCCGGAGATGCTCCTGCTCTTCCTTCGTGGCCATTTCGGAGACAAGACAAGTCAGACTGGGCCATCGGCTCGGGTCAGACTGGCTTACGTCAGAAATGCACAGCTCCAGGCGAGATCGCGCAGTGTGACATGTGACACCAGGAAGGACAGCACCGTGACTTCACTGCTCACAATCAAATCTCCGTCACGGTATTCACCAAGCCTCTTCCCCGCTTTCCCCGCTCTTCCACTCACCTCACCCCCCCTTCATGGCGACGACGACCACGACGATACCTCATCTGCTTCACCCTCTCAACTGTCTCTCCCTACGACGTACTTTCCCTCCTACACTTCACCCGGTCCCCACCCCATGACGAACGACACCGCGACATGTCACAACAGGGGAAGATGGGCCAAGACGAGGTGGTGGAAAGGGCGGAGACCGGGTGGATGCGCTGTTATTCTCCTTTCATGGCAATGACGCCGACTGTCCTCTTCCACTGGAGTCCTATATCTTTCCACACCTCGCCCCACACCTCGCCTCACACCTTACCCTGCCGGGCCTGCCCTGTCCATTTATGTCGCCCACCACAACAGCACGTACAGATAAGAACGAGGGGGCAATACAACGTGACGACCATGTAACAACGTGTTGCATCATCCACGCGTTGTGTTCGTCTCCTCCCCTTCCGCTCCGCCTTCACCCTTCGCGTGACCTGAGTGCGACGACGACGTCACGATGATGACGACCCCGCCGCCGCGGGTGTCGATGTGACGCCAGTCCCCCGTCCTCTCCCAGTCCTCCTCAGTCAATTTCAGGTCTAATGCCCATCTATCCTTGACGCAAGTCTATTCCACTCTCCGACTCCGCCTTCCTTCTCCTTCTCAAGCCTAGGGCCATCGATTCGGGATCCCGTTGCTTACATCGGATACTCACGAACGGATCACGTTACACAGTGAAACTAGACGTTGGGGAATGGATGGAGCCTCGCGAAGACAGTGGAGGGCAAGATTGGCTGTCGCTCACGACTTGTTACGCGTTGGGTCTCGCATATCAAATTGCATCGCCGTCGTACGCGAAGACGTTTCATCTCCTCGCTGCCAGCATACCATCGACTTTCTCTCATCACCGGGAGACAATCATCCGATAACAAGGCACGCGTCAACTGATACCATTCAAGCCTCACTCCTCTTCGGATGGCGAGTCGGAGTTCTCCCTCAGAATACAAGAGAGTGGCCCAACATGTTTCCGAGCTTCCGTCAGCAGCCTCTAGGCAGAAAGACATCAACCTATTTTCTGCATTCGTCGCTGACGGCACAGAAGAGTGGGTCCTGAAAGGTGCTCCCGTCTAAGTGATCGTCTGGAGCCTATACTGTGTATACCGTCACCTTTTTCGTTCACACTCATGTATCAGGATAGCTGGATAGGGAAGTGGTCTGAAGTTCTGCCTCTCCCACCTATATCACTGTTCTGCGACGTTTTCCTCATTTCGTCATTCGCCATATGGCATTGCTCAAGCGGCTTCCCGGAATCGCCCCACCCCCACTTCCCGAGAAACAATGTGCCGGTCGGTTCAACGCTGCGTTCATCGAAGCTCGACGAGGGTACCTGGAGCGGTACCTCGATCGTGTCGTGCGACACCCCCGGATCGCATGTTACGCAGAGGTTGTCACCTCTGTTCTGGGTTGTGAGGACGACCTGGTAAGCGATCTCTTGGAAAAGAGAAGGGTTCAAGGAAACCCGTTCGATAGTCGTCTCGTACTTCTCATTTCTCTGCGCAAGGAATGGAAATGGCTGATGCCACAATTCCTCTTGACGCCCGCTACTGGGCCGTCCTTTTTGCGCACGTGTTTCATCCGCTTTCAATGTCGACACGCAGGACGCCCCAGAGATCGTTGACAACCATGTACGGGCGGTCGGTACAGTGCAAAACCGTCGCCCTCTGGCACTCTGAACACCCTTGGTCGACCCATCGAGAAATTGTTCGTCTATTTTCTTTTGGCTTAGAGATTCAGCAACTGAAACTTCATAGTTACAACAGATAGATAGGTTGACCAGCGACGTTCTGGAGGATTGTCGCCTTCGCTTCTATTGTAAGTCGTTAAATATCTTACACTAGGAGGCCAAGGTTTCCTAGTTTCGGGCCACGGTCTGGAAGAGGAAGGCAGTAATCGTGCACGTATGAGAGCCAATGGCCATGATTACGCTATGTGCTCAAGTTGGCATTGCTTCAGAAATCGTCTGTGCGGATGGGAAGTCTATTCCTGATAACGTAAGTGAACCAAGGTTTGTAGTACCCTCTGACACATCTTTTAGGTCCTCCATGAGCACCTTATCACACCGTTCGAAGGAGATAAGGCTCAAAGTTGTTTGTCTGTGTACTTCGCAAGTCAATATTTTTGAGACTGACACCATTTCTAGGCACTCTTTGATTGTTGTTCCGAAACTCTGTTGGGTACGTGATAGGTAGTAAAATCATATTGATATTCCCCGATAACCTTTATCAAAAGATCTGCGAGTAGGGAGTGGCTCAAATATGTTTTCGAGAGTATGGTCTGTCGGTCCCCGGGCCAGTTAGCTGGTCAAAGGTCAGTCGACCGACCACCTGATATCACAACCTAAACACTAACACTTGAGTTCTCAGATGTCGGAACAGTCATGATCAATCTCGGTAGGCTTCCGCTCGCCGCACGTACATAAGATTAGCATTGACAGATCACCACAGTGAAATTGCGTAAGAAACATCAACGTGAAGGCTGCACTCCCCAGCCGCCTGCAAGGTGAACCAGTGCCCAGTAGCGTGGTTTACCGACATCAGTAACGAAGGAGAGCTCAATGCAGTACGTATCTAAATGGTATCGTTATTGCGCTCCGTATGTTCAGACTAGTCACCGTTTTTCAGATTTGCTTGTCTGTGCAGGGATCAACGGTTTGCACATGATGATCGTGAACAAGTAATGGGTTTCTCGAGCACGTCAACTCTTCCTCACTACTCAAAGCTTCGTACCCAAGTTTGGACGTTGTGAAAACAAAACTCGATGCTACGTAAACAGACACCCGTGATTCACTCTTGTAGGTGTCTCCGTGACCTGGTGTTACCTTCGTAACCAACACAACGTATAATACAGGAAACTTGTCACGGAAATTGAAGTGACATTCAACGAGACCTACTCAATTCATGATCGCCAAAGGTAAGTCTTTGTGTGCAGACTCCAGCATTCTTTCCACTCAATATCCAGTATTGTGCAAGTCCCCACATGGTACAAAAACACCACCGTAAACAAATCCTAGGCTATTGGTTATGTCGTCTGTAACCTGTGGCATGGAGCACGGTACGTACATGACATAAGGACTCAAGACCCAGTAAAGTTTAGTTTAGTCATACTGCATGCCTGGTCTTGACACCCTCAAGTTGTTTCTGCACCTACAGATCCTTCTTCCAAGTCCCTTAGACACATTGCAAATTTATCAACAGCGATTTTTACTTTGCTCGTATGCATGACTTGCTGAGGTCACGGTCTCCAGGTTGTACTCGAGGGTATGGTTCAGATTATTACTACTTGGAGTGTAGATAGGAGACTCCTGTTCACATCCTTCTGACGTCAGTTGTTGACGTCCAGCACAGAGCCACTGTATAAAAGGCCACTGCATTCCAAGAAAACAGTTGTCATTCCTCATTTCACATCCATACTACTCAAAGAAGAATATGTCTGCGCGCATTGTTACAGTCTTTGGTGCTACTGGTAAACAAGGTACACGTTGTTCTCTTTGCTCTACATGTAGATGCTTGGATTTTTACATTTCTTATAGGTTCTTCTGTTGTCAGGGCGTTGCTTGCAGATGGGACATTCACTCCGAGGGCGGTTACACGCAACCCCTCTTCTGAGAAGGCATTGAAAATTAAGCAACTTGGTGCTGAAGTTGTGCAAGGCGACCTTTGGAACATTGAATCTCTCCAGAATGCTATGAGGGGTGCTGAGGGTGTATTTGGTGTAACATTATTCCTTTTCCTCGTACCCTGCAGTACTAAATGTTTGGGTGGCCAGGTCACTAACTATTTCGACCCAGAGGTTTCAGCTAAAGGCCCAAACAGTGAAGTGGTTCTAGGAAAGAACATGATAGATGCTGCAACTGCAGTTGGTGTCAAGTTTTTTGTTTGGAGGTGTCTACAGCATATTTTCCATAACTCTGCCCAATGCTGATAATCTCAGCTCCCTTCCCAGCTGCACCCGAGTGTCCAATGGGAAATTCCGTGGCGTGCACCACTTTGATAGTAAGTTTCTCTGGGCTTGCCATGGACATCTAATGCTGATATATTCTTTGAAGACAAAGCTAACGTCGATGACTACCTTCGAGACAGTCAGCTTCCCCATGCGATCCTTGACTTGGGTAGGTCCATGTACATTTCACATCGAATACAATGTCTAAGGAGATACAGGATGGTTTTCTGAGAACACGTTCAAGTCTGTGTTTCAACAAAATGAATTATCCCCGAGCTAATTCATGGTTGTAATGAAGCTACAAATGTCTGACACTGTTACCGGACTCATCTTCCTATGAGCTTACGATTCCAAAGTTCAATCCGAATAGCCCACAGTATTTCATCTGGATTGAACAGGATCTTGGTCAATGCGTGCTTGCACTCCTTAAGCATTACAAGGATGACCCAGCAAACATTCTCGGGCAGACCTTCTATGCAGTTGGTGACAAGATGAGTTACACAGAATATGCTAAAGTGATTGAGAAAGGTGGCGTACTGTTCAGTGTGCGAGGTCAATATATTGATGCTTATTCTCACCGTGCAGCGATTGGAAAGCCCGTTCGGTTTGTAAGCGGAGGGGTCACCGGAATGGAGGTGAGAATTCCTCATTGTGGCTCCCTTCAGTGATTGTTCACTAGTCAAATTCATTTAGGAGATCGATGAAATGGTATGTACCCTGATCTCGAGGTGATGTCATCTCACGCCCAGATGCAGTATGAGTTCCAATCCGAGCTTGGTTTCTACCCACACGCCGTTGTTCCTGACCCTCGTCTGGAGCACTTGGGAGTGAAATTCCACGGGAATGCTGTGTTTGCAGAACAGGAATTAAAGAAGAGATATGCTTAAAGCCCTGTTTCAGTGTTATCTTGAATTTGGTCGAAATGTCAGGCTTGGTTCATGGTTTTAAGAGTGGTTGTCTTCTGACGGGAGCATTGGAGTACTAGTCATTCTGCATCATTTTGTAAAGTTGACTGGAAAGAGAGAGTCCTACAGAAATAAATTTCAGGGTTTTTTTCACTTCGATCTTCACCAAGATATTCAGTATGATGGGTCTGTGTTGACTTGCCTGATGAAGTCGAGGGTTTAGCGCAAGTTTGCAAGTTCCTGCTCGATTGTTGGCACTGGCAGTCACGCATGATCGTGCTTACAGGCTCACCCGTGTTCAGAACTTTCATCTAAGGATGAGACAAACTCGGAGTCCTTGTCCCATGACAACTTGGTCAATCGACCTTGCCGTTATTCGTGATTAGGAATCCTTCTCAGCTTCCAAGCTATCCGTTTACTAGCAGGTGATACATAGTAACATACAAAACGCAGGATACAAACCTACATGTGGCCCGCATCGATCCTCCAGTAAGTTGTACAACTTGAACGAAATATCCAACGATGCAATCAAGCGGTCCACGATGGTATACCCTCCCGATCAGGTTCATATGCGCAGCAATTCATGGCTTCGAAAAACCTATTTCGATCTTCCTCCCTTCTGCACAGCACGCTGTTGCCAGCACCCATGCATTTTCCGTCGGCACAACGTTGACCCTCGCCGTTCGGGCTGATCACCTGGAAGCCGACCGATGAGCCCAAGAAGCTGGAGGGATCCGCGAGACATCCTTTTCCTGGATCGCGCCGCAGGGGAGGTAAGAGGGAGGGTAAGGTTGATGAGTCAGAGGCATAATTGTAGATACGCATACGTTGCGTAGAAGAAAGAGAGGGTGCTAACAATCCGAGAATGTATAGTTTAAGTTCGATCGGTAGAGCGTAGAAAGGGAATAGTGATGTAGCAGTCCTTAAAGGTGGAGATGTTGGTCGGGACGGGGATCCGGTTGTTAGCGAAGATTTGGAACGCATAAGTAACGGTCGTGAATATCGCAAGAGGATGAGAGCTTCCTTCTCCGTTTGTCGCTTCCAGTAGTTATTTCGCATGAGAACTCTCTGAAGCGCACGCTCTGCGTCCCTCATCCCATCTTCCGTTTCTGGATCGCTTGATATGTCAGCGTCCGACGGCTGCTGAGTAATAAGCGTACCGGTATCTGGTAATGCGGGTGACGGAATGAGTTGATTGGCATAGATCTCCACCTTCGTGATGCCCCAGTTTCCTCGTTCGATAGCTCGAACAACTTCCAAAACTCCACTTACTCCGAGGCTGTTCCCACTGCTTTTGAATGTTTGAAGATGACACACCCCGTCATTGTTCCTGTGTGGGTTTCCCGAAATCCAGGCACCGATCGCTGGTGCGCTTCGAGGAGTCAGGCCAACGGAATTAATGTGTAGTTCGTGGAGGTGACTTGAACGAAGATGTGGAAAGAAATGCTCCACAAATGTATCGCCTAACTGGTTGTTGTTTGTGAGCGACAGAAACCTGAGCCGTGAGTCATTGATGGCACTTGCAAGCGACGAGAGAACTGCAGGATCTGGAAGAAGCACGTTCTAAAACACAGGATGTAAAAACATGAGGACGACGCAGGAGTTACGAGCACGAACACTGGCCAGCCACAGTGCTTTCAACACCTCGTTTCCTCGAATATAGTCCGCAATCACCTGTAACCCCTTGCAACCAAGGTCTGTGGAATTCAGACAAATCTCGCACAGCGCAATTCGATGCCTGGAACCAGCTGCGGAACAGAGGTAGTTGAATAGAAGAGATATTCCATCGTCGCCGAGTGGATTGTGACTCAATGTCAACTTGGTGACCGCGAAACGTTGTGTGGTCAGCTGGGAAATAATCTTCTGAGCACCTTGAGACGCACAATTTAATAACATAAGACGAGGGAGTCAGCGATGATCAATTCCAAGAACACACCCGTGGCCCCATGTAGTCCATCATCTGTGCGGTACAAGTGAGAGCGGCTGGACAGTGGGACAGCCTGTAGTTTGGTAGAGGAGCGGGCGGGAATAGCCTGAGCTTTCAAGGCAGCCTGGGATTCCATGTAAGATCACTTTCGACGTCGTGGTGCCAGGGCAGAGAACCTATTGTTCCGCGAGTTGAGGGGGAAATGTGTAAAGCAACTATCAACGTGGACGAAATAAAGACTTCGGTACGTACAAGTCCGACCTGTTTCGTAGTATGTTTGAGACCTGGAGTTGCCTAATAGGAAAAACGAGTTGGTGTGGTTACAAATCAATTGACTTCAGTTACATACACTGTCACGGTGGAGCCTTCACGTTGTCACGATATAGGGAGTACGAAAGCCAGTACAAGAAATGTAGTAAAGCTCCAGGAGATGAACGTGTGGAAAGAAACGGAGAAGTCGTACTCTAGTCAAAGTTGTACTATCTGATAGCCAATGCGTATTCGTTACATAACCCAAAACACGTCATCTTGCTCCGTGCATACGACTAGCTTACGTGAGAGTTGGCCTGGGAGCCGCTTTCGGATGGATCAAGGACAGCTATCTCTATCGTCTGCATAGAATGATTTTCTCCAGAATGGGGCTGAGGCATGCACCTTTTGGAGAGTAGTGAGGTGAACCAGCTGAACATGGGTATTCCGAAGGATACGTTGCCACTGCCGCCTTCGTTCCGGTCGGCGGGCTCTTCAGTCGTTACATGCTTCGAATGGCTGTCTCGAGTAGTCCAGATGCACCATGCAATCAAAAGCATTACCACGAGTGTGAATACTCCCGCGCCGCCACGCCAACTCGTGTCGCCTGGATAAAACCACTGGATTGAAAAAGCCGCAAAGAAGAAAATCATGCTGCACAACAGTGATCACCGCAATTTCTTGCCTAAGACATCCGGAACACTCACCCCCACATAAGGAAAGATTGCGGTAGACTGTAAACGATGGCAAGTTTCTCGAGGCCATGTTTTTCGTGCCATAATCTATCCAAAAATTTGGCCTGCTCCTTATCAGAGAGGTCTGCGCACACCAAAAAGTTGTGGACTAACAGCTTCTAATGGGCCAGTCCTCGCCCCTGCGCGACTGTGGCTAATAAAGACCAAACCGAGGATAATGCTCGCCACGCTTGCTACCAATGATATATACGTAAGGTATTGCTGAGATGAGGTTTGCTGGCCCAACACTTGAAGAAACGAGACATCAGCGTTTAATAGAACAGTTGCCTGCAAACAAGTTAGTTGCATTCAGGAATGGAGGGTCGGCACTGCCTACCAGCACACTGGTCTCCTTGAGTTCGGTGTTCAACTTGGCAACAAACTTGTTCCAGGTTTCTCGGTTCACGATGTCATCGACATAAATTTTGTGTAATTGCCGCAAGTTGTGTATGGGTGTCATGAAGCATAACCATGCAACTGTCTTCATGAGTAACGAAGGCTGATATTCCCAGCCATAAATCCTTTGATCAAGATCAAGGCGGGCACAATCTTCCCCGTGAAAATGGAGGAAGTAACCGTGGTCTGAAACTGTGAACAAGAGACCCAAGAAACTTGAACAAGGATGCTAACGCACAAAATTCCGACATGATTCGACCTGCAGAGCATCAGTAGGTTTCCTATAATGCATTGAACAAATCCGACTCTGCACCTATGATGATCGCAGAATATCCGTGCTCATCTGGTTCGTTGGCTGGGTAAACGGCAGATAACTTGAAGTAAGGGTGATAACACAAAAAACAGCCCACTTACGATGGATTTTTTCGATGAGGGATAAGTGACTTTCTAGTTCCTTGGCATTCAGAGGGGAGATCGGCTCTTTCGACGTCAAGTGTTCTGCACGAAAAATTGAAGACGCATAGAAGATCAGACGTGAGATACTCACCACATATTCCATGGAGAATCATCCCCACAACCTCATCTTTCACTATTCCAGTGACTTTACAAAAGTTAGGGTAGAGATTCCAGTGGCGCCTGAAATCACCTTAGATGATCAATGTACGGATGACCGATAACTAACGAAGTGGTGTGTTAGGCAGTGCATATCATCATCATAGATGTTGACACGCACATGATATACTA
>JBBPUM010000021.1:11126-54321 GCA_038094695.1 Chiua aff. virens
GGGTAGAGATTCCAGTGGCGCCTGAAATCACCTTAGATGATCAATGTACGGATGACCGATAACTAACGAAGTGGTGTGTTAGGCAGTGCATATCATCATCATAGATGTTGACACGCACATGATATACCAATAATGTTCCTGGATGGCAAGGCCTAGTTGATTTAAAATTGTTCAGTCGCGGTGTCAGTGACTGAAACTTACCTTTGTGGGGATCCGAGAGGTTGCCCCGACATTCCTTCAAAATCTCACGCGCTTCCCATTCGTCCAACCAGAAGAGACATCTGGTTCGCGGATTCACGAAGTAATAACAGCACATCACGCCTTGGTCATCGACTCTAGGTTCCAAGACTAGCTGAACTTCGCGGATATCGAGCGGTTCAACAAGGTTCGCTTTCTCGAGTTCAGCTTGCAACTCAGAGTGCAGGAAGGAGCTAAAGTATTCAATATCCTCCTGGATGTCGGGATCACGTATATCCACTTCCGTAAACGTTTTCTGTCAGTTACATGAGATACACCGATGATATTATCAATTGTATTTGACTGACTGTCTCGTCGTGCACAAAGTAAAGGGCACCTTCTGGGTGCCGATGAGCCGTCCATCCTTCTGGGATGCGTCTGAAAATAAAAATCAAAAGAGTGAAACATTTTCTGTGGCAGTGATAACGAACTGCAGCGTCTTGGGATACTCGAGCCACATGGCTTCGATCTTCCGCTCACATTCGGACTCTGGGGGTCTGTTGTGTTGGATGAATTCCGGGTTCATTTATACATTCTGAGCACCATACCTAGTCCTACCACGCTCATATCGGAGTACACCACAGGTTGACATTGGATAAAAACGGTATCCATCTTGACTCGCATCATCCACGTTTGGCATGGCAGTAATGTTTTCAAATGCTACAACATCACTTAACCCACCCCTCCTTAATGTGGTAGAAGACGAAGAACCGAGGACCGACACGTCTTGCACTGGTGTCGGAATGTGAACACGGGCGGGCGGGCCATGATATCCTCGATACAAGGATTGCCCTGAACGTGTGGAGATGCGGGACATCCGGGAGATGGACAACCGAGAAGGTGATCTACTTGACAGTGACGACATTTCTGCTGTGAAGCCGTCCGTTCGATGCTGTGGGGTAGGAAGGGAGGATTGTACATGAAAAGCCGGGCTCTGGACATTTGCATTGGAATCTGTCCTAGAGATAGGACCATTCACCGCGGGAGGTGTGTTGTGAATCATCGATTCGGGTTCATCGTGAATTGTAGACTCGTCAGGGTTCCATGGGGCATCTCGCGAGTAGCGTCTCGTAGGAGGAGGGGGGATAAGATGCCCACCGGATCGGCTTCTCTCATTAATATAGGGCAAGCCTGTGTGAGAATGCCAGCCGCGTTGCAGGGTATCAGAAAGTCCAGGTGAGGGAACGTTCATGGGGTAGGTAGCACCAACGTCTTGAGCGGCTGTTGAAGTTGTCGACCCATGACGCCGGCGGAGTACCGACTTGTGCGGATCTGAAGTACGGGTCCATCGACGAAGGGAGGAGAGGAATGCAAAAAGTCGATTGATATACAGCGTTAAACCGTGGGAGGATACCAAGTACTTGAGCAAACGAGTCAGAGATCGAATCAGTAGCTCCCTTGATGTCGAGAAAGACATCTGTACGACCTGACGACGGATGGTCAGGATGCAAATTCCTACAGACAGATGTAAAATAAGTGGGAAGTGGAAGAAGGAAGTATGGGGGCGATGCAACACGTTGGTGACCCTCATCGCGAATTGGTAGGAACATGACACACTTCCTGTGTATCTTCCAGATTCTAGAACGTTATCTCAACTTATCTGATGAAGGGTGTGCCGCCACAGGGTTGTAAAGCAGGTTTAATCACAAAGAAAATCATGTACACCACTTGAATGCCACGTGGAGCCAGTGAAGAGATACAACGAACATTATTGAGGTTTGTCAAACTAGTTTCAAGCCATCTAAAATTTTGGGCACTCTCGCTACACTCGGGAGTTACCGATTCCCATTTGGTTCGGGTTGGCCCGTAACGTAGTTCTGTTAACACTTTGTTTGTCCAGCTGAAACATATTAACTCAATTTTCACTACTGGTTGATTCTGTCAGTGAGAGATATGCTTCAAATATGATATACAAGACATACAGTAAAGCGCGATGGACAACTTGCATGTGGGGAATGCGCAGAAATCCGCTCAAATAACTCCGAGCCCAAGCCTGACTTTTAACGTTCTAATATTCAGTTCCCCCTCGCACTTCTGTCCTAACGACCGTACAGTTCCCAGCCTTCTTGGCTTGTGCCACTCGATCCACCCGGTGCGTTGTGCTACTCAGACTATCGGATGGTGAAACTGACCATCTCCTCATGCTCTTAGAGGTTAGGGCTAGCCATCCATATTAATGATCCCGGTGCAGTAGTTGGGGAGTGCCTTTGCGTTTCTACCCTCCTTCCAAATGTTGCTGAGTCATCCAGGTCTCGTTTCAGTTTATGGTCCTTTCGAATTGGCGCGTCGACTTTAGATCATAGAACATACACCATCGTTAGTGGATTGTTCTGGAGCATACGGTGCGTCCGACTCCGTGTTTAACCAGTGCTCCCGTTCAAATATCCCTCCATCATGTCAATACTATAATTAATGGTAAGACTCTGATCTGGCCAGTGCTGCTCTTTTCCCTTGATTAGCATCATCGCGAGAAATCCTTGGCTTTGGATATATGTCAAGTATACAGTGTGGTTCCACTGGAATGTGAGCACCCGTGCCCGGCGGGATTAACTACGGAAAGAGAGGTGGGATTCTGGTTGGGCTGCACTACAACTATCCGATGGCTGATGTATAGCTGATACGGTCTAGAATGTCGTCATAGAATGATGGTTAGCACATCTGAGAATTAAGGTGGGGGCCACCACTTGGTGGATCGAAGACGATAGTTGGCGGTGACCCTGTTTCTTGCATGGGAAAACTCTCTTGAGGTGTGGTAGAGAGCCGGGAAAATAATGCTGTGAGCCGATGCAGGAGACAGCCAACTCCAGCGATACAAAATGAGGCGACCATACCCCCTCCTTCCTCAGTTTCTGTCCTTGACTTTGGGTCGGGTTGGAACCACCAGTGATGGCGCCTATCTCGAGTAGTCCAGATGCACCATACAATCAAAAGCATTACCACGAGTGTGAATGCTCCCGCGCCCCCACGCCAGGCCGTATCGCCTGGATAAAACCACTGAATCGAAAAAGCCGCGAAGAAGAGAATCATGCTGCACAATAATGATGAGCAAATTTTCTTCTCTACAACGTCTGGGGAACTCACCCCCACATGAGGAGAGAATGCGGCAGACTGTAAATGATGGCAAGATTCTGGAGGCCATGTTTTTTGTGCCATAATCCCTTTAGAAAATTGGCCTGGTCCAAGTCAGATGTTGCACATAAGAATTATGGTGCACTTACGGCTTCCGTTGGGGTAGTCCTCGCCCCCGTGCGGCTGTGGCCCATGAAGACCAAACCAAGGATAATACTTGCTACACTTGCCACTAATGATATATAGGTGAGATACAACTGAGACGAAAGGGTCGTTGTGCCCAGCACTTGAAGAAACGAGACATTGGCATTCAACAGGACAGTCGCCTGGACATAGGTCAATTGTCTTGTTTAGGGATCGAGAGTTCGCTCTATGCTCACTAGTACACTGGTTTCTTTGAGTTCGGTATCTAACTTGTCAACAAACTTGTTCCAGGTCCCTCGGTTCACGATCTCGTCAACGTAGATTTTGTGTAATTGCCGCACGTTATCCATGGGTATCATGAATAATATCGGTGCAATTATCGACATGATTAGTGAAGGATGATACTGCCAGTCGTAGATTGTTCGATCAGGATCGAGGCGAGCACAGTCTTCTCCGTGGAAGTAAAGAAAGTGGGCATGATCTAAGACTATCAATCGGTGTCGGAAGCCTAGAGTGTATTTTGCTAACGTACAAAACTCTCGCATGACTCGTCCTAGAAGGAGTATCAGTATTAGTAAGCTGCCCAGAAAAACAGGAAATGAAGTCCAACACACCTATGACGATCGCGAAATGGTCGCGCTTGTTTCTCTCCCTGACTAAGCGAAAGGTGAGCAGGCTCAATTACTGAGCGAAACATACACACAGTCGATTTCTTTGATGAGATATAAATGATTTTTTAGTTCCTCAACATTTAGAGGAGAGGTCGACTTTCTGGATGTCAGGTGATCTGGATTTTTTTACTATCGAATACGTCTACCATGATAGCGGCGAAGTGCTCACCGCATATAGCATGCAGAATCATACATTTAGCTTCATCCTTCAGGTCTTCAGTAACCTCGCAGAAATTGGGGTAGAGGTTCCAGTGGAGCCTAATGTTGCCTCAGACCATTGATGCATCATACAACAACTAATAGATGATATTCAGTTAGATTCGGATATGTGCAGTGGCATCATGCAGGTACTAACATCAATGGCCTACCAATATTGTTCACACATGGCCAGACCTGACAAATTCAGAATTTTCGGAAATTCTTCTACTGTCGCAAAGCAATGAAACTTACCTTTGTGGGGAACCGAGAGCTTTCCTGGACAATTCTCGAATATACCTGTTGCTTCCCAGTCATCCAGCCAAAAGAGACTCCTGGTTTGCGGATTCACGAAGTAATATGAACAATCCATGTCCCCGTTGCCGTAGACCCTAGGTTTTAAAACTAATTGAACTGAGTCGATATCAAGTAATTCGGAGGGTTCTAGCTTTTGGATCTCGGTTTGTAAGTTAGAGAATAGGAATATTCTGAGGTACTCGACATCTTCCTGCACTTTGGTGTCGCACATATTCACTTCTGTGAATGTCTTCTACGGATCCATATGAAACACTGGAATAGTGATATTGCCTCGATTCACTCACAGACTCATCATGCACGAAGTAAAGAGCACCTTCTGGATGTCGGCAAGCTGACCACCCTTCCGGGACAACCCTTGAAACAAAAGTTAAACAAAAGAAACTTATTCACTGATGATAAGACAAACGATGTCTCGGTGTAGTCATAAAACATAGCTTCGACCTTGTAATCGGATCCTGATGGAATGGGTCTGTGGTAACAACACCTGAGCGCTACAATCCGTCAACCATTCAATATGCTATACCTGGTCTTACGATGATCATACCGGAGTGCCGCAGCCTCGCTGGCAGACATCTGGAAGAGGGAATGCCCTCCTTGGCTTGCGTCATCCATATTCAGCTCCGCAATACTGCTCTGGAATGGGACAGCAACACCTAGTTCGCCCCTTCTCAGAGTAGTAGAGGACGAATCAGCGAAATCTGATACACCTTGGACCGGAGTCGGAGAAGTTGGAATACGACCCTGTCGATATGGGGCCCGTCTAATTGAACGTCCAGAACGTTGAGAAGTTTGGGAGGTAAAAGACTGCCGAGAAGAGGGTCTGCTTGACAGTGACGATGGTTCCGCTGTGAAGGTAATTGTTCTATGATGCGGGCTGAAAGAGAGAGGTGAATGTGCACGAATCTCGTCCGAGCTCGACGTAAGACTGCCTTGGAGATCGAAACCATTCGTACTGGAATTTGTGTCACGGATAGGGTCAGCCACAGCACCAGATGCATTGTGGTTGGTTGGATTGAGCTCGCCGTGAATTGGACTGTCATCGTGGATCCATGGGGCATCCCTAGAATAGCGTCTTGCAGGAGAAAACGGGCTGAGATGTCCTCCAGAGGTGCTTCTATAGGGCAAGTCCGTCTGAGAATGCCAGCCACGTCCAAGAACATCAGAGGGTCTGCTGGCAGAGGAAGGTACATTCATGGGGTAGACGACGCCATCATCTCGGGTAGCCAATGAGGCTGTTGATCCATGACGCTGGCGGAGTGTTGGTACGCGTGGACCTGAGGGACAAAGGGAAGAGAGGAACGCAAACAGCCGAAGGATGAGCCTATATGTCAATGAAGCCCGAGACCCGAGAGATGCCAAGAATTTGAGAGAAGGACTCAATAGCCGCATTAATGTGGAGAAAGACATTGGGCCGAACGTATAACGGAGACACCTATGAACACGAGTCAATAAAAAGGAAGGGCAGGCTTTGAACATGAGGATGGCAACGCGACACGTTGTATCAAATCACCGAGTGGGAACGCCGACTCTATCGCGAATTGGTAGTACGAAATTACTCACTTCCTGTGTTGCTGTATCTTCTAGAATATCATTTCTGATGCTGTTCAAGTTCGAGAAGTCACGCCGATGCAGGTTCGAAGCCATTTGATCATACATAGACATCATGTACATGAACCACTTGAATTGTCGCTGTGTCAGCAGTGAAGCTTTGAAGGTTGAACGCAACATTTTCGAGCGACTACACATGAGTAATTGGCCTGAGTGTGAAGGTGTGACTCACTGGCAATGTTACTTAAATGAGTTGTCAATGACATGATATTGTTAAGTTTATTAGCTATGCTCACGCGGGTTTGCGGCTCAGGCTCTTGAATGATGGTAAGCTTAGTGAGTCATTTTGAAACCTCAACTCGCTGGGACGCGGGCGGAAGGTATACGTAGAATTTGAGGAACACAAGAGATGGCAAGTACAATTGCTAGCTAGTGACCTCTGATAGTTTAAGCGACACTTGAAGTAGGCAACCTGCATGATCGTGATATCCGGCTCATAGCTATTAAACTAGGGCTCATCGAAATTGGGCTGGGAGACATCACTCGGTGGACCCCCAATGTCATGAATTTGACAGTTCTTGATGATATCGACGTCTTTTTTGGGAGGGGTTTAGGCTGGTGTCAGTTTTGGGATAACATGGAGAAAACTTCCTTGCCGTCTTTCTTGCTCTCAGGTACCATCTCAGGCTGTTCAGGATCTGGCTGAAACCACCAGAAATCGGACCGGGCTCTGGTGATCCAGATGCACCTGGCAACCAACAGTGCTACAACTAGCATAAAAGCTCCGATATAAGCGCGCGCAGTTGCATCGCTTGAATAACACCATTCCACAGCAAAAGCTGTAATGAAAAGAACGATGCTTGGGCCAGAAGTCAGGGTACATTATCTGCCTTCAGGATCTGGTTACTCACCTCCACACTAACAGAGCGTTTGGGAGGCTATAGACAATGGCTAGAGTCTCGAGACCATGCCTTTCATGTTTCAGTGTGTGCAAAAATTTGGCCTATCTTAGTCAGAGACCTTTTAGATGTCAAGAAACACGATGAACTGACCGCTTCAAATGGCGTACTTCTCACCTCGTTGTGGATATGCCCTATAAAGACTAAGCCAAGAATGAGGCTCGCTATGCTTGCTATTAGCGACAAGTAGTCGAGTAATCGCTGGGGCGATGCCCCTGTGCTCAATTGCCTTGGAAGAAATCCAACATAGGCGTTCAAAAGCACAATTGCCTGGATCACCAATGAATTAGTTCGTGGTCGAGACGTTGTTCTGCTTACTAATATGATAGTGCCTCGCAACTCCGAGCTTAACCTCGTGACGAACATATCCCACTTCTCTGCGCTCACAATTTCATCGACAAAGATTCTGTGTAGCAACCAAACTTTGTGCGTGGGAGCCATGAACAGTAATGGCGCGACTGCAGTCATGAGTAGTGAAGGATGATACCTCCATCCATGGATTGATTGGTCAAAATTGAGGCGTGCGCAATCTTCCCCATAAAAGTTAAGGAAGTAGGCGTTATCTGCGATCATGAATAGAATCCGCCGCAAACCAGATAGTTGACATACAGAATATGCGCATGATCCGACCTATGTGCATAAGTGAATTGAACAATGTCAGTGGCCCCCATGATGCTTAACGCACCCACAACGATCGCGCAGTGTCCGCGCTTTCCCAATTTTTCGGCTGAGCGAAAAAGGTATGAGTAAAGAGAGTGATATAAATCCACGGAAACGCACGATTAATTCGTTCGATCAGAGCCAGGTGGTTCTTTAGCTCCTCGGGGTTGAGCGGACAAGAAGACCTATTTGAGGTCAAATGATCTGTATCACCGACAATTAAGTTCGCATGCAGCAGAAGAGGTAAAGCGCCCACCACATGTCGCATGAAGTATCATATCCACCAATTCATCTTTCAGTTCTTGAGTGATCTCACAGAAATTTGGATAGAGGTCCCAGTGACTCCTGCGAATGCTTCAGACCATCCACGAGTAACTACGACTTACATATACTGACCAATATTGTGCTTGAATTGCCAGCCCTAAATTCAAAATACCCAAGTATGGATCACAGTGCGGTCTGAAGCTCGCGAAGGCTCACCTTTATGCGAAGTCGAAAGGCGACCTCTACAATCCTTGAAAATTTCATATGCCTCCCACCCATCGAGCCAGAAGAGACACCTGGTTGGGGGATTCACGAAATAATAACAACACATCACACCTAGGTCGTCGACTTTAGGTTCTAAAACTAATTGAACCAAGTCAATATCAAGGGATTCGGTGAGGTTCCGGTTCTTGATTTCAGCCTGCAACTCAGAGAATAAGAAGATTCTGAAGTACTCGATATCTTCGTAGATCTCAGGGTCACATATATCGGCCCCCGTAAACGTTTTCTAGGGCCCGCGCATGAAGTAAGGCAATAATATTATGCTTTAATTTACTCACGGACTCGTCATGCACAAAGTAAAGAGCACCTTCTGGGTGCCGGTACGCCGTCCACCCCTCCGGGACCTCTCTGAAAACGGAAATTGTAGGAGACAGATCAACTTCTCCCACAGTAATGTAACGAACGGAGTCTCAGGGTACTTGTACGACATGGGCGTGACCATATAATCATCCCCCCGTGGAGATCTATGACGTCACAAGAATTAAGTATAGGTTCCATCTGCCAGCAGTGCATGGGCCGCACCTTATCTTACGCTTATCATATCTGAGTACACCACTAACGGACATTGGGAAAAAACGGCATCCATCATAGCGCTGTACCCCCTGTGTCTCTGAAGCGTTCACACTGGACTGAGCAATATTTCCCAGGGTAACAAGGTCATCTAGGTCGCCGTTTTCAGTCGTTAATGATTAATTAAGGGAGCTGTATCCACCTTGCGCGGAAGTCCAGGTGGGTGGCATGCCATGCCCTCGATGGGACGCCTGACCGACTAAATTCCCGGAGTCGTCAGGTGCAGGGGTCACAGACAATTGGGAAGGAAGTCTACTCGTCAACGAAGATGTTTCCACTGTAAAATCGACTAATGGATTGTGCGGGCTGGGGGTAGAAGAAGGCACTGACGAATGTCCGAGTTCGGTGTGGGAATGTCTTGAGAGCTGCGCGCAGCTGTGTTTGAATCTATCCGTGGCATGGGGTCGGGGTTTTCAGTTACGTTACACCTGCTTGTAGAGGGTTCGTCCCGAAGTGAAGGAATCCGAGCCCAAGTCGTAGAAGGACGCAAGTGGTTCCTGTCTGGGTCAGGGGCACTTGATGAAGCAGTGTCACCGGTCGGGCCCGAGGTTGCTGTATTTCCAGTGGCGCATGGCGGGTTCACAGGAGATTGTTGGTCATGTTCTTGAACATGAGAGTGTTTCGGTAAGGGAACATTCATAGTGCTGACAACATTATTTGAAGTCGCGGATTGGGCAGGTGCTGGTGTTTCCGGACGAGCTTGGCGTGGGCATGGCTCTCGTGCCAAGTTGAAAATGCATGACCACCGAAGGAGAGGGACAAAAAGCGCAACCAACCGCTTGATCAGCCTAGTAGCAGGTGATGACTTGAACCCCCCGACGAACGCCAAAAATTTCAGTAGGCGACTCAGTAATTGGACCAATAGTTGTCCTAGAGTTGGCATGCTCGTAGAAGTGTGACCTGGCGGGAAATGAATTTCCTTGAAAGACTCGGACAAACAGTTTATAACTTGAAACAAACCTCTAGCACAGCGCAATTCAGTGGAGTCAGCGCCTCCTTGACCCTGCCAGTGAACGTTCATACCATGATGCAATGCGACACGTTCCGCCAAACGAGTGGCGAGCACCAATATTGAATATTGAATCTTATTGCATCAGTGCACTGGCAGGATCCACGCGGCCCAGGACGGGTGATTGATTAATTCCTCAGTGGAGTACCACCTACGTCACATGAATGATGATAAACGTGCCTCTAATAACAGGAAGAGCGACGTCCTGACACCGGGCTATCTTTCGCACTTTAACAAGGAATTGCACGATACCCTTATTTGAGTCATTGATCACCCATAACCTGAGGTCGCCGCCCAGCTCTTATCACCGGCCCCAGACTCGAAAGGGGACAGGTCAATCGAAGTCACAAGGCTTGGCGGGCCATGCGAGGACCATTACTGGGAAACGTTCATGTACATCTCCACCACCGGCACCGCGACAAGCTGTCGACCCATGCCAAGAGCCTTGCATGGAGTTGCCCTATGCAAGCACGGATCATCATGATTGAGAGCAGCACTCAGGCTGCCACATAAAAATGTGGAAAGCGTGAGCGGCAAAGGCACAGGAAATTCCTGTGCGAAGGGGCCTCTTAAAGGCATTTCAGGCGTGGAACCACTACAACGCCGCTGCCAGCCCGTTGAGGTCCGTCGAAGGAGAGGCCTGTAGTACAAAGGCGGCACACCGGCAGCAGAAACTTGGCATGACAACTTTGACCGGTTTGACTTTTGATCAGAGAGAAGTCAGGAGTCAGGCGCCCATGAAGTGCCATGTTCATAGGCGTTGAGACGAGAGTGTAACATGAGCCTGAAGTGAGAATGAGCCCTAGTAATCGACGTTGTAAGGGTGTCAATTGAGTAATTGAGAATATCGGACTGGAGACTAATACGCTCCGTGCACCAGCATATAAGCACACCAAGCGAGATCGGGACTCCGAGTCGGGAGACGGATGACCGTGACAATGTTTGCTAGAATCACGGTCTGACGGCTTGAGCAATCGATCACTCACTATCGCTAACACAGTGCTGCACTACATGATATCTAGTACTAGTATGCATATCCTACCCTGAGCATCGAGTTCCAAGTCTTAGTGTTGTCAGTATACGTTGAATCTGTAAGTATTGCTAGATCTCGATTTCCCGCCCTCCGGCGCATTTACATAATTTGAGTCGGCAGCGTGTTATAACACTAGGCTGGAGCTCTTCAAATCCAGCCCTTACACCCTGCTTCGCTCCAAGGGCCAAGGTACGTGACCCCGTCAGCCAAGTCGTGCCAGACCTAGTGTTTGCGTCGTGCCAGTATTGAGAGAACTCGCAGTATCCTGCATAACATAGCTTTCTTGGGAGAGGGACTTGGGGATTTTCGAGTTCCCAAGCAACATGGTGAACACATACAGAAAGCCCCACTCTCTACCACTCCCTCCCTCCTCCGGGCCTTCGTATTCGCATTCATTGGGATCCGGTTGGAACCACCAAAAGTGACAACGGTCTCGAGCGGTCCAGATGCACCATGCGACTAAAAGGGTCACTACGAGCATGAAGGCTCCAATACAAGCGCGTGAAGTTGTATTGCCGGGATAATACCACTGCACTGAAAATGCCGCAAAAAAGAGAAACATGCTGCAAAGTATAGTTAAGAAAACCGAGCATCCACAGGATTCAACGTACGCACCCCCACATGAGGAAAGCATGTGGCAGACTGTAGACAATAGCAAGGGTCTCAAGGCCGTGCCTTCGGTGCTGTACTCCATGAAGATATTTTGCCTACTAAAAATCAGTGATCTTGCGCACATTAGGTAAAGTGAACAGAATTTACAACTTCGTACGGGCTGCTTCTCGCATCGGTATGGGAATGCCCCATGAAGACCAATCCGAGAACAATGCTCGCCATGCTTGCAACTAGTGACATATAACTGAGGAACTCCGAAGGCGAAGTCCCCATCCCAGACTCTTTGGGAAGAAACCCAACATTGGCGTTCAGAAGTACAGTTGCCTAGGTTATTTTGATTAAATATCGAGAACTTGGTATGTGTCTACTTACTAGCACGCTGGTCTCTTGGAGTTGCGAGTTCAGCTTGGTGATGAACATGTTCCACTTTTCTTTACTCGCGATCTCATCGACAAAGATTTTGTGTAACAGTCGCACATTGCTAACGGGTACCATAAATAAGAATGGAGCAAACATCGTCATGAAAACCGAGGGATGGTATCTCCATCCGTGGATTGATTGGTCAAAGTTAAGGCGCGCACAATCCTCGCCGTAGAAATTGAGGAAGTAGCTGTTATCTACGACCATAAATATGAATTCTCCGTGAACGCAAAATCGTTGACCTACAGAATTGGTGCATGATCCGGCCTGCAGTTCACTGATGAACTTTCCGAATACTGGGGGAATAACGCTCGACATACCTATGATGATCGCGCAGTGTCCACGCTTTCCCGAATTCTCGGCTGGTAAAACAAGGAATAAGTAAGTGTCCTGATATGTCATTTAATGTGAGGCGTACGGTCGATTCTTTCGATTAGAGACAGGTGATTCTTTAGCTCCTCGGCGTTATACGGGCACGAAGACCTGTTTGAGGTCAGGTGGTCTATATTTTTTATGATCAAGTGTACATGGGGCGGTAGAGGTGAAGAACCCACCACATGTGGCATGAAGTATCATATCCACTACTTCACATTTTAGTTCTGGAGTGATCTTACTGAAGTTTGGGTAAAGATCCCAATGGCTCCTGAAGACTTGAGTTCATTATCGGAACCGTACAGAACTAAAATGCGTCAGCATGTCAGATTTAAGAAATACAACGTGACTCACGGATGGGCCCACCAGTATTGTGCTTGAATAGCCAGCCCTAAGCAAAACAGTTACCAAGGCTCTTTGGGCTTGCAACCTTGAATCTACCTTTGTGAGGAATTGAAAGCTTCCCTTTGCAATCCTTGAAAATCTCATATGCCTCCCATTCGTCCAGCCAGAAGAGACTCCTCGCTCGTGGATTTACAAAATAGTAGCAACACATCAAACCATACCCATCCAGCTTGGGTTCCATAACTAGTTGAACCTGGTTGATATCGAGGGACTCAGTGAGATCCCGGGTCTTTATTTCAGTTTTCAATTCACTGAACAAGAAGGTTCTGAAATACTCGATATCCTCATATACCTCATCGTCACATATATTGACCTCCGTAAACGTTTTCTGGAATCGGGTGAGGTATGGCAACAATAATATTCAATTCACACACCGACTCGTCATGCACAAAGTAAAGAGCACCTTCCGGGTGCCGGTGAGCTGTCCAACCGCTGGGGACCTCTCTGGAACAGAAGTTAAAAAAAGATGGTCTTGTTATAGGAACGGGACGAACAGTGTCTCGGGGTATTCATATAACATTGCATCAATCCTGTGATCATATCCACCTGCATCCCTATGGTATCATTGTGAGCGGTACGTCCCTTCACACATTGTATGCACCGCACCTAGGCTTGCGGGTCTCGTATCGGAGTACACCATTGACAGACATCGGGAAGAACCGATGCGAACCATCCGTTGGCTCCCCGGGTTGATTTGGATCATTTGGACTCGGTCTGGCAACAACATTGCCGGGGACGGCAGCGCCGCCTAACTCGGGTCTCGTTGGAGTGGTAGGACGAGGAACATCATGAAATAGGGTATCTTGCAGGGGAGTCGGGGTTCGTTCACGAGCAGGAGGACCATGATGCACTCTATATGAGGCCCGTCCAGTTGAATTTCGAGATGTATACGATTTATGTGAGACGGATGGTTGAGAAGACTTCACAGACAATGGTGTCCTACTCCGATGGGGTTCGACATCTCGATTCTCGAAGTGGATGTGGGCAGCATGTGAAGTCGACTTGATCCCAGGCTCTCTATGTAGTGTTTCCCGCCCAAAACCAATTGATCGATGAGACGAACTCGAGGGTGGGCGGAGAAGAATATCCGAGTTTGCTGTATGTCCACCACGTCGAGTCTGGACAGTAGTACTGGAATTTGTACGGAACATCGATGGAGCCGTACTCTGAGGAGCACCGAGATTCATTGAACCTGGCTCATCATGGAGTGAACCGTGACTAGCACCAACTATCCATGGAATGTCTCGGGAATAACGTCTGGCTGGAACAGGAGAGTACGGGACGAGGTGTCCAGATGGGCTTCTTGCACTTGTGTAAGGCGAGTCTACTGGAGAAGGTCGATCAACCCTTTCAGGTGCTGTAGTAGCCTCAGCCTCCTCAACTACGCAGTTTGGAGAGTCATGGACATCAGAAGGCCTGGATGATCTGGGGGTGTTCATGGTGTAGAATCAAAAGAATATGAAATCCAGACGAAAGAAGTCTTTGGAAGGATCAGTAACGCGAGTGAGGAGGAAGAGAGGAAAAGGACTTGTTCAGGTCGCTCAAGTGCTTGCCTTAAGGAAACCTCATTTTTGCGCGCTTACTAGCGGCGGCCCGGGCCAAGCTATCAAAGCTGTGCCGCCGATCGGACACTGACAGACAATGACACAGGATGTATCTATCCGGCCAGGCTGCATGTTCTTCCGGCCACATTGTATATCTGAATCGCCCCAATTTCCCGCTAGCCTTGGACTGTATAGCCAGTGACCGCACCAAGAATTCGAGGGAACTTCTTGGCAGACTCATCACTATCAGAAAAATCCCCACGGCCTTGGCCACAGTTGCAGAATCTGCCAGTGAGATCTGAGACACCACACCACACTACTGCACTTTTGTACCAAAAAAAGGATACCTTGTTTGAATGAAAAGCAAACTTTTAAACACGTTGTATATTTGGCCAAGCCGCATGAGTGCAGTCAAGTGCGGCAAGTGCCGGTTGAGGCTGTATAAGGCCCACGGTGGGGATTTTCCTGATGGGTACCCGAGTACCTTCCGGGAACGCCTCTCATCTGATTTCCCCCATGCGCATCGGGTTTTCTGGACCATACACAGCTGTTTTTGACAAGGTATACGTACTAATGGACGAGCAGAGATTGTATGCCAGTGGATGAAGGTATGGAAGATATTGCGGGTCGGAATAATGCGTCTAACAATCAGATTAGATTGTTCAAGCACGGCCTCGGGGGTGACATGGAGCCGTTGGAAAGGGAGATCTGCCCATACACTACGACCTCACATGTCACAGGCACTACATCTCTTGCATTTGACTCAAAAACACCCTGGCTTCGTGGATTCAAGCCATTCAACGTCGCTTTCTTTAAAGTCACGGTTTGTCGATGTTCTTTTGTTTTGTGTCCTGTCTGCTGACGACACCGTCTCAAGTGAAGGGCCTTAGGAAGCACCTAGATCTCCTACATGCCCCCGCTGAAGATCGACTGTCAAATGTCGGAAAAGATACAGATCAAGATGCTAGCCTGGTTAGATCTTCACATCTCACGGGACAAGCGCATCTTTCCGTTCAGAGTGGTTAACTTATGTGTCATGTCGCGTGCAGCCAGTAGCAAGTGCCGTAATACTGAATCGATGAGGTTACAAGATTCCTGGCGCACCTACTAGTACGTCCACGAACTTCCAAACCGTTTTCAATTCGGGCTGAGCATATCATGCAGCACTTTAACGTTGCCCAATATTTGCTTACCAAAACTCGTGTTTAATAGCCTGGGTTGTGCCGTTTATTGTACCGTCCCCTGCGACCTGTTCTCCCGTAGTGTGTCCTTCTCAGATATCAGGGCAGAATGCCAGATTCCCAGTAAGTAGCTCCAGTGATGCCCACGCTAGGTGCTCGGCGATGGGTTAATCTTGTTTTCAATGGCTAACATGCTACAAAATGCAACTGTCTGTGGATTGGTATAACAAGGGGCTGCAAGAATGTCAATATAATTAATTGAATTTCACAATTGAAAACTTACGTTGCTGCAACTTGGCGTTACCTTCGCTCCCAGGGCCAGGAGCAGTCTGAACAAATGTTTGCCACCTATCGATGGAAAGGGGTACTCCAATACCGTCATGTATGGTCTTGCGAACGATGTTCTCCTCAACCCATTCCACCTCTGCAGATACTCGCGCCCGGGCCGCAGCCTCATCTGGATATGTCGCTTGCTGACGGCGAGTGGTGAAGTACTGGTGAAATGCTCGTGTGATAGCCAACCATTCAGGGTCATAAGTTAGAAGTGGGCTCTTTTGCTCTGTATGCGCGTTCTTGGAGCTTGGAACCTCGATGTCGATGATCTATACTGATATGTTAGACTCCACCAACTAGAGAGCTGGAAAATGCACCTCCAAGTATTCTCTGCGTGGGAGACACTTATCCAGAGCGATGAACTTGGTCTCAGTGAGGGGAGTGAAGAAAGGCCGAGGTACTGGTTCGACAAGCGCTTCTTCATCATCCAGAGCTATCTCGTCTGGGTTCTGAGACATCGTGAGCCGCACCTCGCTAGCGGACGCTGCTTCTGTCATGGCGGTGCCTTCATCGATCCCTTCATCGGAAATGTCAATTTCATCAGGATTGGTCGAGGCTACATCCGGGTTACTCGTGCTTGTACCCTGTTTACCTTGCCCGTGTGTGACCACTGCCTCGAAACGGACATGTAGGTGAGCAGAAAACCACCAATGAGGGCGAAGAGTCTGCAGTAATCCCATAAGAGGAGGCGACCCAAGATTCCCCGACTTGATATCTTGCCGGAAGAAAGGTTTTCTGCGTAGCAATGCCTGAGTGTCTCCGTAGTGCTCAATCGACTGGGGCCAATCATGGGAGAGAAAGATGTCCGGTTTGGAGAGCTTTCGAGATTTCAGCGAAAGCCCATAGTAAATGGAAAGAAATGACATTCACAAGCGACAGTCGGCGGATATTGTACTCCCTGACATGGTATATGCTGCGCATGGAACCATGGTCGTATGGCATGCGTTCATGGTGGCCTATTGGAAATGATGAGCATTCACTGAGGGGACGTTAAGTCGACAAACCTTGCTGAAAGTCGTGATTTTTGAATATCCCCGAAGCACCAGCAATCCGGACACCGTCCACCTGGATACAACCTGCATGGCCGAGAAAATATATATTGGGCGCCAACCATCCCCCGTGATACCTGTCAAATTATGCACCCGTTTTCAATCTGGACTTTATTTTCCGACTCACAGTTCCCAGAAGTAATTAGACGCCTCGTGATTGCCACCGATGACGATCGTCAACAGTGGGGCAACCTTTTCACCGATATAATATCTGGGATCGTCATCGCAATGTGTCACACCAAATATAGTCTGGACATACTTGTAGAAATCACCAAGCTGTCGATATTTTTGGGGGACAGCCATACATTGCAAATCACGGTGATTTCGAACGGCTTGGAAGTCACCGCATATGAGGAGTAACTCAATTTTGTAGTTATGTCTGTCCTCCAAAAATTTGATCTGGTGGTAGATAGCATCGAGTTCACCGTGACAACAACCCTCGACAGCAACCTGCCGGTATGTTTTGAGCACGCGGAAGAATACCAACACAGGGAGCTGACCTTCATGATCGTGCACGTGAATCAAGAGGACATCCAAACATGTTCAAACAGCATGTCGATTACATTTTTTGCAACTTCACTTCAGTTACGGGTGATCATAATTATAGGTTATGTGCTTGTCCGTTTTCCGAAATGTAGGCAGTGCGCGTAAGCGATGTCTGTCATTTCGCGAAGGTCCAAGAACAACGTGGGCGATTACGCACAATTCGTGGATTCCGCCACAACTCACACGCGGTGGCATCCACACCGCTCAGAAAAACATGGCTCTCTAGTGACATCCATTCTACACTTACTGCCGTGGCTTTCGCACCATGCAGTTCAAGTTGCCATCAAGGTCCAAGTGGCGCCACAAGTATGATCAGGACCCAGCTACCGTATGTTCCTCAATCAACTATCGGCTTCAGAACCTCAGTCCCCGCCTTGCCTCGACATTCGGTACGCTTCCTTAGCTCACAACATGCTTGTCTTGACCTTCTTCTACGCAGCTGTCAACGCCATCATCAATGCAATCCGAAAGCGCCCAGTCGTTCATAGGCTGTATCTCGGGGCGAGCTCTCTGGGTGACGCCGGCTGCGTCCGATTATTTGACTTCTTAGCTTCACCGGCTGGTCTCCATTGCCGAGAGGGTCTCACTGAGCTTTTCCTGACCAAAAACGAAATCGGTCCCCAAGGCCTTCTTGCAGTCGCAGCTTTCCTGAGGGGTAATACCGTCCTAAGGGAGTTGTGTCTTTCCGGGGTAAGTATCCATTTGGCTGTGTCTATTATGGCTCATCCATACACTGCGGCCCAGAACCCTTTGACCACTGATCCAGATATTGTCGCCGAGTTTGCTAACGCACTTAATTCGTCCCGTCTATGCACATTGCAAATACTTCACAGTAGCTCTTTGGGCGACGCGTTCGCCAAGATCCTCCTACCTCAACTCGCTACCCCATACCTTCGAGAGCTGGATCTCTCTGCCACCAATATGACCAAAGCAATAGTGCCCATCCTCGCGGAGTATGTAGGGTCGCCGCGTTGTCGTTTGGAACGGCTGCTGTGTAACGCAAATAGCCTCACCTTGAGTGGGGCACACAAGATTGTCGCCGCGGTCGAAGATAACCACTCTCTGCAGAACGTCAGATTGGACGACTTGCACATAGATGATCATGCCGCTACCATCGCAACCGAGGATAGAACTACCGGATGGCAAAGGTGTAACCGAGCTTTGTTTGCCGTCATGGAGCGCAACTCTACACATATGACACAAGTCAAGCGCGAATCTCTTGCACTCTTGCGCTATTCACGCGCTCTCTTCCTGCGCTCGGAAACAGGTAGAATGGAAAAGGAAATCTACACATTTGCCTCCTTGTCCCGGCGCAGTAGAAACTCACAGTCGTTCAACACCCCTTCTCCATTTTTCGACCTACCACCAGAACTACAACAAGAGATTATTTCATACCTTGCCCCCACTCTTTCACACCAGCAACGTATGCGAATTGTGTACTTTGCAGCTGATATCACCACTTTGTTCCACGTCAATCACCAACCGATTGGAGTTTGTGGTCTGAAGAAAAAACAATCGCAGGTGCCTGTTAAACCTTACTTTGGTAGACGTTCGCTCTCCCGGCAGGGTCAACTATCCGAAGGATCATGGAGACCACCCGCGTGGTGGGAATGCCATTGCTCGACTGATCGTCGACCATTTTGCCGTTGTCTACGTAGGTGGAAAAGGGAGATGAGGGACGTGTGGCTAACCCAGGTAGCTTGCAACGTTTATGAGCATTGCTTTTCATCGTCGGTGATCTCATGAGGACCGTAATTCACCACGAACACTTTATTTTCGAGTCTTCTCTTGACACTTTCTATCGAACAATATTCGGCACTTGTGATACATACTTACTGTATGACCTTTCAAACTGTTAGCTCAAACCTCATTTGCCTTTATTTGCACAACTAGGGGAATATTTGAATAAACAACTACCAAGCCTCGCGTAAACAATTCTCCGACAAGCTGCACCAGTGGCAATCCCCTCCAGACCAAGTCAGATGGTCCGTGCGTGTCATTCTCGTATGTTGCTGTAAAAAGGCTGTACGTGGCGGCTGGAAAACAAATACCGCCTTCGCAAGTTCAAAATGCACCAGATAAATAGCACCCACAGGTTCATCCCACTAGTACCGCTTCCTTTAAGCCCGAAGTTCTGGCGCCCCGCCCGCAGGCTATCTTATCTCTACCTTATCATATCAATATTACTCGTGGTATCATGGCATACCGTGACGTCGGTGGCCAAAAGAAGGCACTTTTGATTGCCATCAAGGACAACAACGTGCCAGGTTTCGCTAAACTCTGTCACGCCCACCGGGACGCCAAGGAGTTGAAACAACTTCTGACAGGTATTGTCAAGCATAGGTTTTCCTACCTCAGCCTGCGTTATGCTGATCGGTGCATGTAGAGGGTCCCTTTGGATACTCAGAACACGACATCACGTTGATGATGGACCACAAGTCCGTGTCAGAAGAACTTTGGCCCACTAGGGCAAAGATCGTGAGTTTCTAGCATTTTAAGGGATTCGGTGGGCTAACTATATCCTCTTCAAAGTGCAAGCAGATAGCTCGGTTCGTCAAAAGTGCCTCTGCTGAAGACCACCTTTTCTTTTACTGTCAGAATTGTCCTGCTTGAGTATTGCTCTCACATGCTAATAACCGAAAATGACAGATTCAGGTCATGGCCATCAGGTGACCTGCAACCATCACACCGAAACAGATGGGTTAGACGAAGGTAGGTTCGCGTGTCCTTAAGTTCAATCGATCGTTCACACCGTTCATCAGTGATATACACTTGCAACAAGAAGCAAATTATGGATAATGTGATTGATTTTATGCGTGCTCTCGTAAAAATACCTGACCATTTCTGCAGGATCTTAAGAAATGGCTTGTCGATCCACTCCCACCGGGCTGCAAGTTATTTGTTCGTTGTTTTATCACCGCGCGTCAGAGGTCACGTTAATCGAGAGTCGCAGGCATTATGGGACTCGTGTCACTCTCAGACCATCCTCGGCGAGTTACTCATTGCTGGGTAATACACTTTCGGTACTTATTTTCATGAAAGACCTCGGTCACACCAGCTGTAACGAACCAGAACTTGGGCGACGTGCACTATGGGATCGTGAAGCCAGTCTTACGTCAATGCTTTTGCGAGGTTCGTGATTTTGAAAATTTGGGCAAGGTCCAAGCTAACAATTACGCTATTCAGCCATCCCCAAACGCTTCCGTGTGTCTGATCTCAAACTCTTCTGTCATTCGCACTTAAACGTACCTCCAGGGAAAAACGTTGGCACACCACGTAGAAACGCAGTTACTATTCTTCCTGAAATACTTCGAGGGCGACCAGTATACCGAGCTTCAGTATCGATCACTGCCCTCTCCTCTGGGAGCTCACCAACTTCAAAGTTTATTCCCCTCTCCTTGGATTTGAACCGTGTCCTTTCCCCCCTCTCTCTCTTCGAATGTAATGGAAGGTGCCCTCTACCATCAGAAAATGACACACATTTTGCTCACGTTGTGAGTAATAGTTCTCGTCCACCTCTTCGGCTCATTTAGGTCGTAGATCTCCCTTTCTGCTTGCAAAGATAATGAGTCAGCTGTCGATGAGTGTTGTAACGGACAAGTCAAGTCCGTCACCCGGGTAAGTGTTTATTGCGGATCCGTGAGGAGTATCACTGACCTTTGGGAAAAAGTTCTTTATAGATCATATGAGTGAGCTATGAAAGTTTACTGTACAGTTTTCATCTACTCATTCTCTTCTCAAGGGGAGAAACCTAATTCAACATTGCGTGAATTGTTGATGGCCATTAGGTTCGTTGCCGAGCGTTCAGTTGGTGATCACATTTTCATGGTCTCATCCCATCAGGCAAGGTGTTAATGAGATTACTGCGGAACGTCAGAAACGGGATACAGAGACGAAAGTAATATCTCGGCAAGCTACATTTGCTAGCGAGAAGAAAGTCCAGATGAGATGGATTCCTCAGCCTCCTCGCCGGTCGACTGGAGTCGGCAATTTAGAAGAGTACCTCGAATTTACACCGTCGAGGAATACCAAAGGAGAAGCTGAGTGTGATTATTCTCAGATACCGAGTGTGCGTCCCCTGTTCTATTGTGACATGGATGGACATTCTCATTTCCACCTTTTTTTGGACAGTTTTCTAGTCATTATCGACTGGTGAGACACGGTGTACCACTACATCAGAATTCTGTTAACCTCCCTCTCATTCCGTTAGAACCTTGACGAACTTGTCGATCTCTAATATTACCCATTTTCTCCTCGGACTTTATCATCCTTGGATACCCCCATCTGCTTTCAAGGATTCAATTATTCGTAACATCCATGATACCTTACTAGTTGCTTTCGTACATTATGTTTTGATACCATTGATCTCCACGCATGTAACAGCGCATTTCTTGCAATAGTTGAGCAATCGCTCTGCCGGCATTGCTCCCCCGTCATCCATTTTCCTGTGATCTTAGCAGCTGGCCTTCTACTGGAAAGTTCACTCCAGCCATCGAAGAATGCGCCCAGAAGTGTGGTGGAAATTTCGGGTGGAATATTTCATGCAGGTTACGCATAAGAGAAGCACCGCCTGCACAGCCGTGATAATTGGCAGGAAGATCTAACCTGTGTATTTAGAAAATAGAACGCCACACCTGGGATCCTTGCGAGGATACTGCCAATAGCTTTGTCAAGGTGATGCGGGGTGTTTAACGCTGTGCCTCAGACTCTGCTACGGCAGAATCTCAGGCAAAAGTTGGACTTGAGGCCACGGTTAACCTGCCAAGGATTTGTTGTCATTTCAACGCAGGCGGGTCTGCCAAAAAAATAAGTAACATGGGACCAGTCAGAGTTAAAAACTACCGGTCCAATGCCCAGCGCTTCGCCTCCGGCAACTCGGACGGAATCTTGAAGCATGCCGATTCCGGGTCTCATTGAACACAGTGAGGTCCTCTCCCCCCCATACCATCAAATATTCGAGCGACTAGTTCGATTCCAAAATTCAGGGAGCACAGCATTCGGGTCTGACTCACCTGGAATTCTGGAAAGCCAAGAGTCATAGCCCCACAAGACATGTGTGTTCTCCCTGGGTTCATCTATCTTTGTACGTCATTGAGGCTCGCTCCATTGATCATCCCGTCAGGGGATGTATCGCATCATGCCAGCCTGTGTCATTTTGAGGGCAAGTACACACTATGTACTACTTATCCACATAAACTATTCCTACAGAGAGGGAAAGTGTGGCCAATTATGGCCAAGTGAGTCTGACAGTAAGCACACACTTACATACGACGGAAAACTGACGTTTCCTGGTAATTTGAACCCCGACCATTCGAAGTTCTGAAATCAGTGTGTGCTGGGCACCACCGCACTGGGTCCCGACTGGCCTCTTAGGGCGGCTTAGGCTGTACCAGTATATCGTTCATACAGTTACAACTTAAAAGCTTGGACAGCTTCTTAAGATTCTGAGAACTTTTGCCCGTGCATCCCCTGGGCCAGGTCAAGATCGAACCCTCACTCAGGACCGAGCCAATACGTCCACTCCTTCCGATCTATATCAGTGTTAGCTCGCTTCTCCGTCGTGATGTCAGTGTTTCCTGCCAGGCCTCTGGGAAAGAAGAGGGCGCTCCTCGTTTCCATCCGACACGTTCGTTGTAAAGTTGGGGCTACTAGATTTAGCGACTTGGCTGACCTTCGTTTCGCTCATCGAGATGCAAAAGCGCTTCAGGAGTACCTTATAGGCACGTGTCACTCGATCCTGGATCTATTTGATCAATCTCACAATGATGATCGATGATCTGTGACTCATTGACAGGTACTCGCGGGTATCACAGAGAGGATGTGATTCTTATGATGGATGCTAGGGAACATCCAGAACATCTCTGGCCGACTCGCTACAAGATTGTACGTTGTATTATTTCACGGATGTACCCCTTTCCCTCAACCTTTGGCAGTTGCAGCAAATGGATCGTCTGACGAGCAATGTTCCCGAGGACTGCTACATCACCTTTTACTGTAAGTTGTGCAAGTTTATGTGGGAATGTCGCAACAGAAAATGTAAACTTCGCAGTTTCCGGTCACGGTTTAGAAGAAGAAGGGCACGATCATGCAAGTATGAGAGCCGATGGTCGGGACGGCGGTAAGTGATGCCGTCTCTGAGTTCGTGATCCCTGTTACTCAGTTTGCCTCAGAGATCGTGTGTGCCGACGGAAAGCCGATCCTCGATCATGTAAGTTGAAGCGGTGGGATATAATCTTGAACTCATATCTGTCAGATGCTTCATGATCGCCTTTACACGCGACTCGAAGGAGTGAAGGGTTCGAAGTTGTTTGTGTGTCAGTGTGCTTTACACAAGTGAATATGCTCGCTGAAACTGTCTTTAGGCGCTCTTCGATTGCTGTCACTCTGAAAGCTTGCTAAGTACGTCTTGCGAACCGCCCTGACAAGCTCCGCGTTGCTTATGCGGTGTTCTTTCATCGACAGATCCGCGGAAGTGTGATGGACTTATGTATTCGAGAATATGGCGCATTGGACCTGGCCAACTGTTCATAGGTTGGTCGCTCAATTCATCTGGCATTGCGACTCGAAGCACTGACCTTCGATATCTCGCAGATCTCGTCAGGGTTATCATCAATCTTTGTATGTAATCTCTCAAAACATGCCAAACTCGGCCTCTCTGAGTCGTCACAGTGAGATTATGCAAAAAATGTAGGAAATGCTGCCCACGCCCTCCAAGACGAGTCAGCAGTAAGTGGCGTGGACCTCCGGCATCAACAACTGAGGAAGTGGGAGAGCTCAGTGTGGTACGTACTTGAGTGGAGTCTTTACGTGGGCCATTGGAATCACAATATTTGCCAGATTTGTTTGTCCGCTTGCAGGGACGGACAAGAAGCACACGACGATTGTGAGCAAGAGCTGACATTCACAAAGGTAAAATGTCGGTCGTCCTCATATTTCCGTACTGAAGAATCTCGACTCTCCAAGTGTTTCCTGGATGTTATAAAGACAAAGCCTGACATTACATGGACAGAGCTCCGCGATTCGCTCAGGTGGGTGGCTTCATGAATGCGGTATTCATTCATTTTAGTTACTACAATTTTCAGAGAGCTAGTCTCAGAAATTCAAGCGAGATACGAAGAGAAATGGTTGCAGGGGTTGCTCGATGAACCATACGAACGTTGGACGCAATCACCTCGTGTGAGTATCCGATCTGTTTTCCGTTTTCTTTGCTCAATTGGACACAGATATATCCTAGTCTCCGCGCGGTATGTGTACCGCCAGTTTTTGATATCACTTCAAATTTACTGACCTTTGCATGCGTTGTTTAGAACTTGACCAGAAGGATGAGCATCTGAGAATGACTTTGAGTCATTATACCCAAGGCTCGAGATACCCCTTGTTCAAATGCACACGGACTTGAATTCGGATCATTAACTTGCATTTGCACCAACCGTTCTGCCCTGTTTTTACGATGTCTTACATTGTACAGCGTAGCTGTTGGCTAGAATGAGACTTGCCTTGTTTGCGTGTATGTAAGTCATCGGCAGATTCCGTGCTGGGATTTACAACCCAGGCTCAATCACCTCATGTACACACTGGCCGTGTTACCACCCCGAGTCCATCTTCCTTACCTTTTATATTCAGTCGTTCGAGATCTAGAGTCGGAGAACTCAATGTCATACTTATTGGATTTTCTACGCCCGCCGCTCTGAGTCGTCTTTCGCGCGAACTAATCGAATATACCAACGGAGGCATACATAACTATTCGAAGTTTATATCCATAACGGTGCGCATGGACAGGCTGACACTGCATAGATGAGCAGTTTCGGCGGTATATGCCGTGACGCGTGTAACCCATCGATGATTATCGCGTTTATGTCGCTTTACTACCTCCAATGTTTTGCTTTCAATGACGAGTTGGGAGGCTACGTTCCACGATCAACGTACAAGCTACAGCATCTGCCACTGGCACAGCACTACGCCTGTGTGGCGACCCAGATTGAAATGAATTCTATAAATCCCTCACTCGGGTCACCGATGACCTCACCACCCGCCCTCCGCTCCTCTGCAGGAATTCCGTACGCCACCAACATTGCCGGAATTTCCGTGCAACGTTCTCGGTCCCCGGATCTACCCGACAACTTAACAGACTCAGCGCAATACTTGACACAGAATTTCCGTGGCATGGAACACGAGGTAGCGGCGGATGGCCAAGATGGCGCGCTATGCTTTATTCGCTTGTGTCATGGACGCGCTGCGCAGCCCCCAATCCGTACTTCACGCCTTTGGTTCTTTCTTCTTCTTTTCCTTGCTTTACTGAAGTGAACCTCTTCCGCAGTGACTTTTCCGCGGCTTTTCCAATTCGGTACATTGCTTTCTCTCTTTCCGTTGGGGAGTCACTGCATCCTGCTGTAGACTAGCCCTTGATCGCAGTCTTAGGACATGACTTAAACAAAGATGTCTGTTCTGATCGCGAGCTAGGGACGACCGGGACGATGGCTAGTGGTGACGTTTTTTGTACCCGTGTATGGGCTCAAGTCACCTAACAGAGCTGTTTCTGCAGACGGGAAACCCATTCTTGATCACGTAGACGACTTCAGGTCAATAATGCTAACCCCGTTTCCTGTCGCGTCATGTGCCCATTAATACATTTTTATTCCCCCCTTTTCTGGACAGTACTGTCGTCACTATTGATTGGTGAAAAAACCAACATTGTACCACTGCATTGGAATAATCACGCCATTAGAATCTCAATGAACCCATACCATTCTCTCCCTGGAATTGGATAACCGCAGTATGTTTTCGTCTAGTTCAACGCATTACGTTCTATACCATAGCAATTATCTTGATATTCACGATCACTTATTATCTTCGCACTGCTTCGTCCACATCTGTAGCTGCATTGCAATGCATCGCCATTTGTCATGGAACAATCATTCTTTGGGTTGTTCCCCACTGGCAGGACGATACTTGAGCCGGTTCGGAAGACCAACGCTGTACCGTCCGCTTTCCCGAACTCTGAGCGGTTTGATTTCTTTTCTATATTCTCTAGCAAATTCATTCCAACATTCTAAGAATGTGTCAAAGTCTCATGCATGGAAACTTCGGATAGAAGAGTGACGCCTAATGGGTCCACATGGGGTGCGGATCACACTGCCTTTACAGCAGCTATCTAACCTGTGTATCCAAACGTCCCTAACAGACGAAATAAATATTACCACTTCTGAACTCCTTGCGAGAGACCATTGGATACAGTAAAGTAACGACGAGGCAGCGTCAGACCAGCGCCTGGCCCCAATAATTACAGGTGCCCACATCAGTTGTCATCGTTTGAAGGCAGTCTGCGAGAAAAAAATATGCCGAGTTCATGTTCAGCAAGCAAGGTATGTTGATAATATTATCAACATACGTTCCTGCAACAAAGTGCAAATGGCAGTTGCCCCGGCCCATGTCCAAATCTATCTCTCACGTAGCGCCGTGTTGAAAAGTCGTATGCCGGAAACGCGAGGCTGACGAGGCGGAACGAAGCGGCAGATGTTATTCGTGATAGCGGACGAAGTACTACAGCGAAAGGCTACAAGGTAATGTATGTATTTGATTATGTAAGCAGTATGGTCGCGAGAGAACAATTCTAGTCCAATACGCCGTGCCGCCGCGTCCGAGTAACCTTCACCTGGACCAGTCTCACTGAAAGTCCTTGATCTGTCCAAGTCTTCAGAGGCTTTCCATCACTTTCTGTGTCATTGCAGCGATGGCCAAGCACTGGCATGTTGTAAGTGTGTGAGTCAGTATAACGTTCGAGTGATTGCCTCAAGTTTCCTATCAGCTACTGATCCTAATATGTACCTGGCACTGTGGGACAGCCGAACAAATTAGGGCTTGACTGTACGTATTTTCCTTGGTTAACTTTAACCACAGGCTGGTATGCAGTATCTACTTGCCCCGGGTAACATCCAGTATTACAAGTCTATCGGACTGATAATTTGCTGTTGGTGACATAGCCATGACCCGGCGTCGGACCTGGCAGCGTCGGACGACGTTCTCCCGATGCACCCGACGATGCCAACCCCACGGTCTCTACCCCAGCATTTCTCCCTCGTCTTTCGACTGACATGCACTGCTCATTGCACTATGCAGTATAATCACAACTGCTGTATGCATCCGCCAGCCCCTCAGTCGGCTGTACCCCCACAGGCCGTGACGGGTTAAAGGTACTTGGTGGGACTCGATCAGCTCCATCTCCTTAAAAATTGAATCCCTCGAGCCAGGAGTCTCAAGTTCCTCTCGTTTACGATCGAGCCAAAACATTTATTCGTTTGGAACTCTATTGAAGTGGTCGCCCGCCTTTCCATCATCTTCATCGAGATGGCTCCCTTCAAACCCCTGCGGAAGAAAAGAGCACTCCTCGTTTCCGTCCAGCACGTCCGGCCTGGAAGCAAAGTTGGGGCTAGGTTTAGCGGCTTTCCCGATCTTCGTTTTGCCCACCGAGATGCCAAAGCGTTCCGTGAGCATCTTATAGGCACGTGTTTTCTAGTCCCTGAATCTGTTCGATCGATCTTACCTTCGAATGATCTTACTGTGACTCAGCTAATCGTGGTTATCACGAAGATGATGTCATTCTGATGATGGATGTTAAAGGTCACCCAAAAAGTCTCTGGCCGACTTGCAACAAGATCGTATGTCTCACTACTTCTAGATTTCGTTTTTTCCCCTCAACCTTGAGTAGTTGCGGCAAATGGATTGTCTGACACGCGACGTTCCTGAGGACAGTCACATCTGCTTCTACTGTAAGTCGTCGTCTGGCTCGATGTAGGAACGGTATGATAGAAATGCATGCCCACAGTTTCTGGTCACGGTCTAGAAGAAGAAGGGGATGGCCATGCAAGTATGAGAGCCGATGGTCGAGATGGTCGTAAGTGGTACCGCTGCCGAAGCTGTGTTGCCTGTTGCTCACTTCACTTGAGAAATCATATGTGCCGACGGAAAGCCTATCCTCGATCGCGTGAGTTGAAGGCAGCCACGAGTTGCGATGTTCTTGACCTCATTTCTGCCAGACTCTTCACGATCGTCTTGTCATGCGACTCAAAAGGGTGAAGGGCTCGAAGTTATTTGTGCGTGTGCTTGGCACGAGTGGGTACCTTCACTAACCCAGTTTCTAGGCACTTTTAGATTGCTGTCATTCTGAAAGCTTATTAAGTATGTCTCGCGGATCCCCCTGACAATCTCTACATTGCTTAGGCATGCGTTCTGTCACTGGTAGATCCGCGGAAGGTGGACGGAGCAACTATATATTCGAGAGTATGGCGTGTTGGGCCGGGCCAGTTATTCATAGGTCGGTTTCACAGGTCACCCGTCATTGCAGCTCGAAATATGACCTGTGCCTCGCGCAGATCTTGTCATAGTTATCGTCAATCTTTGTATGTGCCCTTCTGATTGACGTTGGACTGGAATTTCTGAGATGTCATAGTGAAATTGTGCAAAAGATGCCGCAAGAAGTACCGAAAATTTCCACCACCCCCAAGACGAGCGAGCAGTGGGTGGCGCGAGCCTCCGGCATCAAAGACCAAGGAAGTGGGAGAGCTCAGCCTAGTACGTATATGTCAAGAAGTCTTTGCGTGGGCCCTGAATTCACAATTGTTGTCAGATTTGCGTGTCTGCTTGCAGGGATGGACAAGAAGCACACGACGATTGCGAACGAGAGCTGACATTTACAAAGGTAAAGTCTTGAATGCCATCGTATTTCCATGCTAAGGATTCCTCTTCAAGTGTTTCCTGGACGCTGTAAAGACAAAACCCAACCTCACATGGACGGAGCTTCGTGATTCGCTCAAGTGGGTGCCTCCGAGAATTTGACTTCCATCCATCTAAGCTACTGCAAATTTTCAGAGAACTAGTCTCGGAGATTCAAGCGAGATACGAGGAAAAATGGCGGCAGGGGTTGGTCGATGAGTCTGATGAACCTTGGACGCAAGAGCCCCGCGTGAGTATCTGATTTCAATTCTGATGTTCTCTTTGCTCATTCGGACAGTTATGTACCAATTTCCGTGCGGTATGTGTACCGTCAGTGTTTGGTTGCGATGTCAAATGGATTGATCGTTGTGTGGGTTTGCCTGCAGGACTTGACCAGAAGTGTAAGCCTCTGAGGATTTCATACGTGGGCTAAGGACCGGGATACCACTTGAGAAGATTTTGGGAGCGGCAATTTCCGTAGAATTTGATGCTTTGGCCATGTATCTGGGTCCTGCGTTATCGATCACTATATGGCATATGGTTCATATCCGCTCTCGCGTCTCTGCACTGGCATGTGCATGTGCTGAGTAGTAGTTCGGGTGGCGCTCGGTGCTGTATTTCCTACCATCTCATACCCAATCATGCGAGGTCCAGATCCAGAACCTCATTGACATATCGGTTCCTCTTCGTCTACACCCGCCATGTAGCCTTTTGCGCTATCCAATCCAACCACAGAAGTGCTCTCAACGTATGCACTCGAGTTGTATATGCTGTGGATGGATCGGCTCTCCCCCACTGGGCAAGCCGATGCTGCACGGGTGAACAGCTTCGGGGGCACGTGTATAATGCACACTGCTCTCGATGTACGATTATCGCGGCATTTGATGTGTCTGCTCCTTTTTTTCCTTTCTTTTACGAATAATTATTGGCAGCAGGACTCGGAACTTAACAACACCAAACAACGTGCAAGCTACATGCAGCACAGCGTTGCCGACTCGGGGATGATATCGATGATAACCCACATTGGTCAAAAATTCTAGAAATTCGTCCATTCGAATGGCTTGACCACCTTCCCACCGTTCCCTCGCAAGAGTTCCTCATTTCTTTTTTCATGCGCCGTCAACAGTGCCGCAATGGAACGTTTTCAGTACCCGGATTCAGCCGATCCTGAACGAAATCGACGCAACCTGTCAAACCCTGCGGCGTGCAACATGAGGTAGCGGTGGATGGCATCAAAAACGGCGCGCCATGCTGTGTCTGCTTCTGCCTCGCGGACGCGTTGCGCAGCCCTCGTTCCATGGAAGGTTTAACGAACCAAACGATTCCTTTTCTTTCTTCCCTTTTCTGAGATGGCACAGCGTGTTTTTCCGCGCATTTTCTGCGGTTTCTTCCAGCTAGGAATTCACTGCATCGTGCTGTGTAGTTCTTGGCTGACGGTTGTGCCCTTGTAATGCGTGATGGTATAAGAGGGACAGAGGTGTTAACTCACTTTCTTCCCTCAAACATCTTGCATACCCCGTCTCACTCAAAACTGATTGCAGCCTTTCTAACTCGGAGAACGTCGACTTGGACTTACGATCAACCCAACACACTCGACACCACAGGATATCTATCCCACCACTATGGCTACTTCCTTTGAATTTCAAGGGAAAAAAATGGCGCTCATTGTTTCGGTACGGCACGTCCAGGCAAAACCCGAGTCCAAATTTACTGGCCTAGACGATCTCAACTTTGGTCATCGAAACGCGGAAGCATTTAGCCACCACCTCATAAGCACGTGCCCTGCATCTACTCGATCGATCTCAACTGATGAGCTTATTGTGACTTAGACGTTCGCGGGTACAAGTCGGATGATGTCATTATTATGAAGGATGTTAAGGGTTATTCCAAGCACCTCTTACCAACTCGCAAGAATATCGTGAGTCTTTTCTTTTCCATCCAGTATTTTACTTTTTAAATCCTCTGTAGTTGGAACAAATAGACCAATTGGCCAGCAACGCTTCAGAGAACGCTCAGATCTGCTTTTATTGTAAGTTGTATACCCTTATGTGAGATTAGCATGGTGTGGACGTAAAGATTCGTAGTCTCAGGGCACGGCTTAAACGAAAGTGTCTGCTCTGATCGTGAGCTGAGGAGAGCCAACGGTCAAGACGATGGTTAGGAGCCTCGTCCTTTGCACTTATCCATGTGCTCAAGTTATTTGTCAGAGTTGGTTACCGCGGACGGGAAGCCCATTCTTGACCACGTAGGTCACTTCAGTCGAGCCGTTCTTAATCTGATAAGCATTCATCAGATGCTTCATGATCGCCTAATAACTCCGCTTGAGAGCGTGAAGGGCTCGAAATTATTTGTGCGTGGGCTTGACGCGAGTCACATCTGTACTGTTTTCAAACTTTATCAATAGGCATTCTTTGATTGTTGCCACTCCGAAAGCCTATTAGGTGTGTAGGGAGATCCGCCGATTATCATCTTGATAATCGCCACACTGCTTCTCTGACCCGCCTTTTGGTAGATCTGCAGCGAGGCGAAGGACCAAATATTTACTCGAAGCCATGGGAAATTGGCCCCGGCCAGTTGTTTAAAGGTCAGTCTCGGCCGTATTGCAATTTGAGTACTGAGTTTCGAAATACTCCAGATATCGTGACAATCATATGGAACCTCTGTAAGTCGTCCCTTGATGCTTCTGGGTCAAAACACTCTTAACGCCATACGATAGTGAAATTGCACAAGAAACACAGCACAAAATGTAGCGACATACCACCGCTTCCAAGACGAACCAGCAGCAGGTGGAGCATTCTACCACCAAAGAGGGCACAAGAGGCGGGAAAGCCACGTGTAGTACGCGCCAATTCTATAGCACTCTTTCAATGAATGAACTTTTACCAGATATGCCTGTCTGCATGTAGGGATTCGCAGGAAGCGCATGACGACTGTGAGCGGAAATTGACGTTCACGAAGGTGGGATTCTTTGAATAATGACGCAGTCATGATAGACTAATGTCTCATTCCAAGTGTTTCCTGGACGTTATCACGGCGAATCCCGATATTACTTGGACCAACCTTCTAGATAAGCTCAAGTGCGTGGGTCTCTGCCTTGGAAACTCCCACCACAGAAGTGACAGATGATTAGGGATTCGATATCGGTGATGCAGGTGAGATGCGAAGAAACATGGCACGAACGTTGGAAACAGGACCCGAGGGTGAGTGTTTCAAAGCCATCCCTCGGCGTTTTGTTCACGAGGTGTTTTAAATATTCAGATTTCCACGAGCCCCCGCGTGGTACGTGTATCTACCAGTGATGCACCAATACACCCGTTGCTCACTTTGCTCATAGGACTTGACCCGAAAAGCCACGTTTTAACCCTGCCAAAACCACGCCGTCGCCTTCAAGTCGCCCAGTGACTTGGTACTAAGTTATTCTCAATTACGATACCCATATACCCATATACTCGGGACACATATTTATTGTGCAGTTCTTGATATCAATGGACATTTATGTTGTTTAGGTAGTCATTTGAGAACACTGTTGTATTAGATACTCGGATAGATGGTATGTGGTGATTTGAAAGGGCAGCTGTAGTAAAGGTACTATTGTCATTGGACTGCTAGAAGCTTGGAGGTCCAACAGTTATGCTACTAAAGCCTAGTCTCTTCAGTGAACGTCGTAGCCAACCAATGCCTTCTCCCTCGACTGGATGTGTTGGAATGGCACTTCCACGAAAACGGCCCCTTGCAAAATCCACGACTGGCCGGTAGTATGTCCCGACGATACCCCTGCAATCAAGGTCACGAAGGAAATCATGATAAAGGCACGGGAAGCTCGCCAAAGCATGCCTTGGAGTAGGGGCATCATGACTTGGTCACGAAAGGTGATATACGCAATTTGGCCCCAGTCCACTCGGACTATTTGTTGCGAGGAATTGAGCAATGGCACAGCGTGTGTGGATGCTGTAAACTCGGTGTCCTCCAGGTCAACTAAAGCGGGTTGCACCCCTGGCTTCTCCCTCCCATCTTGTGCAATGGGCTCGACATGGATGCAACCTTGTATTCGTCTCAAGTACGTCTGCTCAAACCGAAGGTCTGGAATGGGCAGACGCGTGCGTGGATGTGACTCTCGATGGTCAAAGTGCTCGATGTCGTAGGCATGGAAGGGATAGTCTCGAGGGATGTGGATGTACTCGTGCGAGTCGGTCATTGTCAGAGCCGTCGTCGGCAGTTCCCGGTCTCACACTCAAACTACGATGTGGCCGTGGTTGTCTGCGCTGCTGATCTTGCTGCTGTCCTCGCTGTATTTTCCGTTTCATTCTAATAGCCATGTCTTGCTCAACGAACACACCACCTCCCGTATACTCTTGTTGACCGCACATCCCGATGACGAGTGTCTCTTCTTTGCACCAACCATACTAGCTCTTCAGAACCACCCAACGCCTCCGGAGATATACTCATTGACAATGTCCATCGGAAATGCAGATGGCCTCGGGAAGACGAGACGAGAAGAGCTGAAGCAGAGTCTGGACGTGATGGGGATCGACCATGACAAGCGTTGGGTCGTTGATCACCCGTAGGGGTTATCGTCGAACACACTTGACCATTTTCTGACCAGTGGATTCACAGCATGCTCCAAGATAACATCACGGTACAATGGGACCCCTCTGTCATCGCGATCGTGCTTGCGCCATACGTGGTGGACAACCAGATCACTACCGTATGTTGCTCTCTGTGCGCCTTAATCTATTGACACCCTTTAGATTTTGACCTTTGATGCTCAAGGCATTTCCTATCACCCAAACCATTATTCGTTGCCGTTCGGCGCTTCCCATCTCATCGAGACTTTGCGATCAAGGGTAGCTGAGACCCCATCCCTCCCGGTACCTCGGGTGTTTAGCCTCGTCAGTGTACCTGTCCTTCCGAAATATGCTGGCTCTCTTGCACCCCTTGCGAGTCGCCTCGGCCTGATTTGGGAACGGATTCTGTCTCGCTTTGCGCCGAGCGACAAGAACCCGCAAGCCATATTTACATCGGGTTTCAAGGAGTATGGGATGGCCGTCCAAGCGATGCGAAAGCATGTATCCCAGCTGGAATGGTTCCGCTATCTCTATGTGGCGTTCTCAAGATATATGTGGGTCAACGAATGGGCGGAGGTTGGACGTTAATCGTAAAAACATAGTAGTAGTACTACATTTGGGTAGTAGTCGACAAACTGTAATGTATTTGCTTGTTTGGTCGACCCAAGGTTTGAGTTTCGTGTATTGTCCTCTTGAAGTTCTTCTGGACCATGACGCGCTTCAGTGCTCTCATCAGCGACAGCAGCGACGACGAACAAACGCCTTACACTCCCCGAGATGCACGCAAGCAACTCCCCAGCTCGCCCGCCAAGTCGGTGGAGATGCTTGTCTCCAGTGAGGAAGAGGAAGAACATATAGAGGTGGATGAGGACGAGGAGGACGAAGAATCAGAAGACTCGTCAGATATGGACGAGGACGACATTGTCGTCGAAAAGCCCACGACGCGTAATCACGCCCTGGTAGAAGACTCGGACGGCGAAATCCACTACGAACACACTCGAAGTCGATCCGGGTCTTCGAGTTCATCTTCCGAGCTCGAGTCTGATACCGAACGCAGACGACATACCACTGTCGCATCATGGGTCGGACGTGCTGGCATGGACCCGCAAAAGATGCACGTCATGCAAACATCGCTGTTCCGTATGCCGGAGGAGGCGGCAGCGCTTCAGGCTCTGAACAAACCTGCACGGCAACGTTTCAAACTCTCACCGACCGTGAGCCGTAAACATAGTCGAGAGTCCGTTGGAGATGCTCGGTTCGACTCCCAAGAAGTCCGTGGTTCATATTTCTCACTACTCTATATTCTGATTCTGGCCATTTTAGAGAATGTCATTTGCTCACGACATTGACCATCCTGTTTATCGCCCATCTCGAAAATATTCACGCGTCGATATATCATCCTCAGTTGTAGCTGGAAACGAGGGTGCGTTGGCCGATGCAGGTCTTGCATTAGGCCGCTCTTTCCGTGTTGGATGGAGTTCCGGTGGCGGTCTGGTTCATCTGGGTCAATTAAGTAGCCCGTATGGTCAAATGTAGGATGATTTCTATTCTCTCGCTACCGGCGACTCACTCCCCATGGCAGCCGAACATCTGCAAACTCGTCCATTGTCACAAAAGCGCGCGTTCCGTTCTTCTCTGGGCCTGTGGGAGACACCAACACCAGACTCTCCCGACTACTGCAACATCACCTGTCGAGAACACCGATCGTGAAAGACGAGGACGGAATACCGTTCGCCGACCCGTCCTCGGAACTTTGCTTTTCGTCCTTCACATCATTGTATCCAAAGAGCGATAACTCATATGAAGCGTCACTCTTCCGTCTTGGCCACGCTCTATTCGATGAGATAGACCTTCGTCTGGGCCAGGATGTCACCGTGGACGTCCGAAACCGTATATCTGCCATCCGACGCAAAGCAGCGCTCTCCGAATGGCTCGGAGACGTTGTGACATCCTCGGTCGACGCCGACCTCAAAAAACAATCCCCCACCGATCCTGCCGCTCTAATCTACACCCTCCTCTCCGGATATCAGATCGAAAAGGCATGCGATACTGCCATGGACTGCGGATTCGTCAAACTCGCGACACTCATATCTCAGGTTTCGGGTGATTTTGAATTCAGGGAAGATCTGAGGGAGCAGCTACAGTTGTGGCAGGAACAAAGAATAGATGTCCATATTGGTGCAAGTATCAAGAAGATATACTCCGTACTCGCTGGCAGCCTAGATGTTCTGGAAGGATCAAAAGCAGCCCTCGAACGATGTCCCGAAGTCGACCCGCTAGAAGGGTTGGACTGGAAGCGGACATTTGGTATGTATCTTTGGTATGTGGAACCTATGGACGCACCTATAGCAAAAGTATACGAATCGTACGACTGTGCCGTACGAGCATCACCTTCACGGGTTGCGCCTCCGCGACCTCATTATTTGGAATCCAACCCCTCGCAGAAACATCCTTTCCACATCCCACCGCCACTTCCCTCCGATGCGCTATTCTCCCTGATTCGGTTACATGCCGATCCGGCATGCTCACTCTCCCAAGTACTTGCCCCACTCTCCTTTGGGTCGTCACCAGCCGACTACTCTTTCCCCTGGCATCTATACATCATCTTATCACGATGTATGCGTATTCGTGATCTCTCCGATCGTGGTGAACCGGAACACCGTGAAGAAATGGACGACGACGTCTCTGGACGTCGTGAGGGCCACAGCCCAAGTGCTGACTTACTGGCCAGTTACTACGCGCAACAATTGGAGCAACTTGGGATGCTCCAGGAAGCTATTTTTGTGCTCCTCCACATCGAGGGTTCAGCAGGGTGGGTTCTCCTCGACTTGGTCATACCGCTGAATTGACCTTGGCTTGATTAGGCGAGAAAAGGCCATCAGAGATCTTCTTCACCGATCAGCTGATAGACTTGATGAGTGGATCTGCAGCGGTATTCTGGGAAGTCTGAAGATTCCCCTCGCGTGGGTGAACGACGCTAAGGTATGTAGCTGTCATACGTCTTCTCTTCAGGTCTCTTATGTTGTTCCAGGCTCTCTATAGCATCAGCCAAGGCATGGTCTTTGAGGGATACAAACTCTACATGGCAGCGGGACTGTACCAATCCGCGCACGACCTTGCGATAGCCGAACTAGCGCCAGAAGCCGTGATTCGCCAAGACTTGGACCTCCTGGTGTCCCTCTTCGAGGCCATGGATGGCCAACCCATCGATGGCTGGTATATCAAGGGCAAGGCACGTCCGCGTCTCTTCCCCTTTCATCTCCACCTCACGCTCGCTCTCAGGCCTACCTAGACTATGCATACGCCATAACGCACCTGCCCGACCTCCATGCATCCCTCTCCGAGGCTGCCGAGCCCAATCCAGCAGCAGAAACCGAGCTCGAGGGCCTCGTGCGCTCGATACCGAAACTGATGGCTATTCTCCCGGACGTGCTGTATCTACAGAGCGATCCGAGACACAAGGTCGCATTGTCGGAGATGATGTCAGGGTTGACGGCGGCGTTGGATCAGGTGAAGCCGCTAGTGCTGGTATGTTGGCGGGTCTCGTGTCTTCGTTTTTGCCTGCTAACATGATCGTCGATGCAGGCACAAGTCCGGCTGGTAGGGGCGGACGAAGCGACAAAGTTGAGACATACTCAGATGACGGTACTCGAACGGTTCATGCGGTCCATCCAGGTGTCGTGACACGAGTATCTAGTAGTCGGCGTGCGTGTTTGTTTTACTGTTACTTAAATTGCACTTCATGAGCGAACTTTTGTGGGACCGTTCCTCTTGGGGACATTAAGTAATAAGCAATGACGTACACTTACAAACCCAACGAGGTCAATGAGTGAGGAAACACTGAGTGGAGTTATGATCTGTGAAATGCATCACAGAACTATAGCGCACATGGAAATCGGTCGTGGCCAACAGCAGGAACATTGAGAACGGCAAGCATAAAAATAGGACCACACTCTATACGGGACTACGGGGTGACAGGCAGTATCTCTACGAGGATCGGCGGTAGATATACGGCGGTACACGTGACCGTATACCTGTTCGCCGAACGACAAACACGGATCTAAATCATCTAAATAAATAAACATAGTAGGAGCATATCGCGAAACGGCTATCAAAAGATGAGTTAAAATAAGGCGAGCTAAAAGGCAAAGACTACGATCAAGCAGGAATTACAGGTGAGCAAAGGAAAGGATTACGACGGGTGTACGCCGCTTCATGAAAATCTAATTTCGATGTCTAGATCTAATCGATGCGCTTGCCGGACATCAACAGCACCGTGGCCAAGATCGTCGCTTCCAGGAGCCCGAGCTCAATCGCGCGCGAGGTCAGCTCGAGCGTGACCACGTCGGCATTCTTGGTGACGCGCGCCAACCATTCGGACGCGTTCGGGGCTGACAGCTACCGATCACATACCACATCAGGACAGGTACGGCGAGTAACTGGGAGGAACAAAAACGCACATGCAAGCACTGATTGACCGGAACCCAGGTATAATTGACCCCACCGTGGGCCACGATCCGTACACTATGTCATGGAACGTCAGTCGTGATCCGAATGGATCGGGACCACTGGATACCCACCGTCGGTCGTCAGACAGCTTCAGCCATTGCCCAACGGCGCGCTTGCTGCCCGCGCACCCCGCCTCGATGGTCGGGTGCTGCCCAGACCAGGCGACGATGCCCACAAGCTGGCCGGCTCCAGTCTTGACCTGGGTCTGGGCCCCCTGCCCAGTCGCGACGCGGTAACACGTCTCGTTGTTGGGCCCGACGGCGCGACAGTCGAGGATGGTCGGGTTCAACGACGTGAACCGGAACGTAACGCGGGTGTGCAAGGGGGGATCAGCCAAGGACGCGGAGACGGTCGCGTTTTGGGCAGAAAAAGGATCGATGCCGATTGCAAAGGACATGTTCAATGACAAGGAGTAGAACTCGAGTAGATATGTGCTGATGCTCGACATTGTTCGACCATGGGACCTTTATAGCGACTGTCCTTGAAGCTATGTCAGACTTCGTTGGGTCCCATTATAGAAGAACAAGTCATGGGTTGTGAGTAGTGCTTTGGGTGAGGCCGGAATAAGAACAACGATCCACCGACCCTTGGAGGACATCAACTGCGAGCCACTGCCCAACGCCAAAGGCGCCTGTGGAGTGTTTCATCATCATCAACATTGACCGGCATGTAAACATGAAGGGGAACCTCTTACAGTCAACAAGCGTGTATCTGTGCTCGTCGAGAACGCCCGGGTTGGAATGATGACCGTCCGAGTGAAACCGTTTATCCGACATAGCATACCAATGTTCCGCTGACCGGTCAGCAGAGTAATGGAAGTGCTTAATGAGTGCTCGGGCAAGATTATAAACACCTATGGATTCAAATGTCACGAAGGAACAGGAATTGGGGAGGGTAATACTAGAACACGAAAGCGTGCAATGAACTAAGACATTGACGCAGTCCCACAACTCATGTGCACGTCAAGATGAATTGTGTTATGGCCGCTGTTGCTACGTAGCACACCTAAACACCGGTCATTAGAAGTACAAGAGTGAGATGCGAGGTACATGCTTTCTCGCCCACTCCCTGGCGGTTGCTTCATACCGGGCACGGTCAGTCTTGTACAAGTGTGCGATATCGTGCACCAATGGGTCGTCGGGATTAGGATCGACTAGCATTGAGCGTATTAAAAGTAAGAATAAGGGCAAGGGAGTATGAAGGACACTACGGACGGAGGAGAAAGCAGCCGACCTTTCGATATGGTCAACGCCAGCGACCATCGATCTGTGAGGATGTCAAGGCAAATGGAACCATTATCGTTAACGTCAGGGTGACAACTCATGAAGCTAACTTTGGGGTTTGAATGGATAGTCGGTTGGGAGCGTGATCGAGAGGAAGAAAACACCGCCCGCGTATGGAGAATCACCCTGAACCCATGATGGGTTACATGAGTGTGGATGTTTCACCATTTACATACCAGACCCATCATCGTTGCCTGCCATTGGAACATGTTATCGCCTGTAGGTCCAGCGCTGCAGGACGAAGGTGGATCACGGCCAAGGTCAACCAATTCCTGACGAGTCGCATGTGTATGTCATGTGGCGCTGGATCAAGGATAATACATTCCCACCTTGTTAATGCGCTTGAGGGCCATTGGATTGAAACAGAAGTATACTGGCGAGTTTGTGCAACGGATAGAAAGTAATCAAGACGAGATCAAGCAATATTGCACAAGATCAATGGAGGGGTTGAAAAGTCAGAAAGGGAAGAACTAGGAGTTAGCGACGGAGACAGGAGAAACAAGGATGGATACATAGTACAGGGTTGATTGAGGTTGTCAAGCTTTGTTGGGATGGACAAGGTAATGGCGGAAGGCACACAACGGCCTTTGCAACATTTAGGGCAGACCTCAACGTTAGTCCCAACGTGAATCGCAAACATGAACTTTATCTTACCGTTTGGACGTGGACGAAATTTCAAATTGGCTCTGAGGTCCGGACGGGTGCCGAATCTTTAAGCATACGCGTGCGTAGGCATGTTCCGAGCGTGAAGACAGGCTTGAAGTCTGCGTTGGGTACAGATGTTTGCGGCAACTTGGAGTTTGTGATTCCTATGCGTCCACCACCGTATGTATGTTTATGGTTGCGTATAAAGGCGGGCACAGCCGCTACGTGGTCGCCCCTGCGCCGTATTGGTGGCTCTTTCCGTGTTGGACGGTCTGGTCAATTGAGTGGCCCTTGTAATCAAGTCTGTTCTCTCGCTCACAAAAGCACGCGTTCCGTTCTTCTCTGGGCCTGTGGGGGACACCAACACCAGACTCTCTCGATAACTGCAACATCACCTGTCAACTTCAGGGTCAAGAACGCCGACCCGTCCTCGAAACTTTACTTTTCGTCCTTCACGCCATTGTATCTGAAGAGCGACAACTCTTATGAGGCGTCGCTCTTCCGTCTTGGCCACGCCCTATTCGATGAGATAGACCTTCGTCTGGGCCAGGATGTCACCGTGGATGTCCGAAACCGTATATCTGTCATCGCAAAGCAGCGCTCTCCGAATAGCTCGGAGACATTGTGACATCGTCGGTCGACGCCGACCTCAAAAAATAATCCCCCGCCGATCCTATCGCTCTGATCTACATCGCTTCTCTCCGGATACCAGTTCGAAAAAGCATGCGATACTACCATGGACTGTGGATTCGTCAAACTCGCAACACTCATACTCCATGTTTCGGGTGGTTTCGAATTCAGGGACCCTTGAGCGATGACCCAAAGTTGACCTACTAGCAGGACTGAACTAGGAGCGGACATTTGCTATGTACCTTTGGTATGTGGAACCTATGGACGCGCCTATAGCAAATGTATACGAATCGTATGACTGTGCCGTGCGAGTATCACCCTCACGGGTTGTACCTCTGCGACCTCATTATTTGGAGTCCAACGCCTCGCAGAAACATCGCCCCCCCTCCGATGCGTTATTCTCCCCAATTCGGTTACATATCGATCCGGCATGCTCCCTTCCTCAAATACTATATGTCATCTTGTCACGATGTATGCGTATTCGCGATCTCTCCGATGTGGTGAACCGGAACACCGTGTGGACGGCCAGCCTATCGATAGCTGGTATGTCAAGGGCAAGGTACGTCCGTGTCTCTTCCCCTTTCACCTATGCTCACTCTCGGGCCTATCTAGACTATGCATGCGCCATAACGCGCCTGCCCGGCCTCCACGTACCCCTCTCCGAGGCTGCAGACCCTGATGCAGTAGCAGAAATCCAGCTCGATGGCCTCGCGCGCCGTATGTTGGTGTGTCTCGTGTCTTCGTTTTTGTTTGCTGACATGGCCGTCAATGCGACGAAGCGGCCAAGTTGAGGCATACTCAGATGATGGCATCCGAGTAGTCCATCCAAGTGTCGTGACATGAGTATATAGTAGTCATACGTTTTACCGTTATTTTAATCGCACTTCATGAGCGAACTTATTTGTTTTGTGGGACCATTCCTCTCGGGAATGCACAATCACAATTCCAGCGAGGTTAACGAGTGGGGATTAAGTGGAATTATGGTCTGCGTATCTTCTATAGCGCCCACCGCCAGACAATACACACGGATTTACACAAATAAATAAATAGGCGTAGTAGGAGTTATCGCGAAATCGCTATTGAAAGATGAATTATAATGGAGCTAAAAGGTGAGAATTATGAGCGAGTAGGAATTACCGGCGAGCAAAAGAAAACATTATAAGGGTGTACACCGCTTCATAAAAATCTAATCGATACGTTTGCCGGACATCAACAGCACCGTGGCCAAGATGGTCACTTCTAGGAGCCCAAGTTCAATGGCGCGCGAGGTCAGCTCGAGCGTGACTACGTCCGCGGTCTTGGTGACGCGAGCCAACCACTCAGACGCGTTCGGAGCAGACAACTACCGATCACACCACATTAGGACGGCTACGACAAATCACTCGGAAGAATTAAAACGCACATGCAAATACTGATTGACCGGGATCCACGTATAACCGACCCCGCCGTGGGCCACGATCCGTACGCTGTATCGTGGACGTCAGCTGTGATTCAAATCGACCGAAACCACCGGACACTCACCATCGGTCATCGGACAGCTTCAACCATTGCCCAATGGCGCGTTTGTCGCCTACGCACCCCGCCTCGATTGTCGGGTGCTGGTCAGACCAGGCGATGACACCCACGAGCTGGCCGGCTCCGGTCTTGACCTGGGTCTGGGCCCCCTGGCCGGTCGCGACGCGGTAACACGTCTCGTTGTTTGGCCCGACTGCCCGACAGTCGAGAATGGTCGGGTTCAACGATGTGAACCGAAACGTGACGCGGGCGTGCAAAGGGGGATCAGCCAAGGACGCGGAGACGGTCGCGTTTTGGGCAGAGAAAGGATCGATACCGATTGCAAAGGACATGATCGATGACGGGTAGTAGAACTCGAGTGGATGTGTGCTGGTAGTTGACATTGTTCGGTCATGGCGCCTATATAGCGATCGTCCTTGAAGCTATGCCGGACTTCGTTGGTTCGCATTATGGAGGACAAGTCATGGGTTGTGAGTAGTGCTTTGGGTGAGGCGCCGAGGCAAGGCCAGAATAAGAACAACGATCCACCGGCCCTTGGAGGATATCAGCTGCAAGCCACTGCCCGACGTCAAAGGCACCTGTGGAACGTTTCAGCATCATGTAAACATGAAGGAGAACTCTTACGGTCAACAGGCGTGTATCTATGTTTGTCGAAAATGCCCGGGTCGGAATGATGACAAGTGAGTCCGAGCTAAACCGCTTATCCGACATAGCACACCAACGTTCCGCTGACCGGTCAGCGCAGTAATGGAGATGCTTAGTGAGTGCTCGAACAAGATTATAAACACCTATGGATTCAAATGTCACGAAGGAACAGGAATTGGGGAGGGTTATACTAGAACACGAAAACATGCAATGAGCTAAGACATTGATACAGCTGTACAACCATCAAATACAACTCATGTACACGTCAAGATG
>JBBPUM010000021.1:54418-66684 GCA_038094695.1 Chiua aff. virens
TGAATTGTGTTATGGCCACTGTTGCTACATAGCATACCTAAAGACCGTTTATCAGAAGAGAAGTACAAACCTGAGAGGTGAGGCACATACTTTCTCGTCCACTCCCTGGCGGTTGCTTCATACCGGGCACGGTCAGTCTTGTACAAGTGTGCGATATCGTGCACCAATGGGTCATCGGGATTAGGGTCGGTAAGCATCGAGCATATTGAAAGTAGGACTAAGGGCAGAGATCGTGTGAAGTACGCTACGGACGAAGGAAAAAGTAGCCGACCTTTCGATATAGTCAATGCTGGCGACCATTGATCTCTAAGGATGTCAAGGCAAATGGAGCCATTGGCGTTGATGTTGGGGTGGTAAATCTTGGTCGTGAAGCTAACTTTGGGAGGTTTGAATGGATAGTCGGTTGGGAACGTGATCGAGAGGAAGAAAACACCGCCCGCATATGGAGAATCACCCTGAACCCACGATGAGTCACATGAGTGTGGATGTTTCACCATCTACATACCGGGCCCATTATCGTTGCCTGCCACTGGAACATGTTATCGCCTGTAGGTCCAGCGCTGCAGGACGAGGGTGGGTCACGGCCAAGGTCAATCAATTCCTAGCGAGTGGAATGTGAGGATGCTGTGTGGCGCCGGATCAAGGATAATGCATTCCCACCTTGTTAATGCGCTTGAGGGCCATTGGATTAAAACTGGAATATACTGGCGAGTCTGTGCGATGGATGGAAAGCAATCGAGATGAGATCAAGCAATATCGCACGAGATCAATGGAGGGGTCAGTGCGACGTATAGGGTATGGGTTGAAAAGTCAGAAAAGGAATAACTAGGAGTGAGTGACGAAGACGCGAAAAACCAAGGCAGATACATACAAGGTTGATTGAGATTGTCAAGCTTTGTTGGGATGGACCAGGTGATGGTAGAAGGCAGAGTCGAGGCAACTCGGGAGTTGTGGCTATTTACAATGTTTGGAACCTGTTTGGTTGCTGACAAACCCAGTGTGGCAGTGGTACATACGACTAGTTGCTACTAGAACTTTGGTCACGCTGTATCAGGCCAACCCCAACAATCACACCCTCTGCCAGCACGTCCGCCGCTTTGCGCCCTTCCTTGGCCTGGTGTTCAGCTTGCTTGATAAACTCAGCCTTGACCGTATTCGCTCGTGCGATCTACGGACTCGGTTATTCTCGGAACATGCAGGACCGGAGCATGCGTACCTCTTTCCTGTGATGCAGGCACTCTATGTAGTCTTCGGCTTGTAGCTTGCACTCTTGCGGTGCATCTGCTTGAGCATAGCACTATCAGAAACACATTCATCAGCACTGCCAACGAAACAAGACGTCGATTACCTTTTGGAATTCCTGCCAGTATGCGAAACACCGCGAACGGCCTAGAGTACCGTCAGAACGTTCTCAGGGGTGATCGCTGTGTCCACCTACCTCCAGTGTAACCGAAACCTGACTGCAATGCAACGGTTAGCAAGGGACGGGTAAGCCTGCGGACGAGCACATACGGCCATTAATGTGTGGGCGAGAGAATAAGAAAGTGTGACACGTGACAGGGTGAAACTTGTCACGTCTTAGCACAGCCACCGATTGTGTCTCCTTTGCCATGGCAGATCAGACTGAGCTCGCGTTCGTCAAGAATTTCGTGCAGACCATTTCTGCTCAGCCCGTCGTGTACGACGATGACTACCAAGCACCTCCTGATCTCACCCTCAAACGGGTCCCAGTCTTGTCTGTGCGTATCAGAACCCACATCTGACCCAGCCTTGTCCCGAGTCACGTTCGTCGCGTCTCCTAGATCACAGTCCCACCTGTTCCAGAACGTAAAGACGCGTCTTCGACGCCTGCAGGTAGGCCAGGCTTTGCATGCATTTGTGCGCGCTTTTAATCGGCGATTATGTTACAAGCGAGCACAATCAACATTACGTTTAAATCATTGAAGCCCCCTTGCACATTCACTCTTGCTGTCCATCCTACAGACACCATCTCTGACGTCAAAGTCCACCTCGCTTCCCAGCCACGTGCTCCTCCTGCCGACGCACAGCGTTTACTGCTCAAGGGAAAGGCTCTTGCAGACTCGAAGCTTCTCAAAGAGTACGACGTAAAAGACGGCGACACCATAAATTTACTGGCCAAACCCGGCTTTGACTGGGACCCTACAAAGATTGCATTCCCGGCCTCCAAACCAGACATGGCCCCATTGGACACTGAATCTGCGACCAGACTCACCGCTGGCCACAGACACACTCGCACTCCTTCTATTGTCTTATCCCCTTCTCCATCCATCGCATCGTTGGAGGCGGAGAAAAACTCAAAGCCTCAGGACATCACTCTGACACTTGACACGTCAACCATACCTACTGCCTCTTCACTCCCTTCAGCCACCCGGTCATCATACCAAACAATCATCTCCGACCCTGCCTTTTGGGACCGACTCTTGTCCTTTTTACGGTATCCCTTTTCTCGACCGTAAATATGGCCATCACTCACTTCGTTTAGGGCGGAGTTCACCAACGAGAGTGATTCATTGATCGCATTTGAAGATTTCCTTCGTGCGAGCAAGGGTGGCATGACTGCAAGTGAAATCGCAAAGATTCGTGATCACGTCGGTGTCGTCGGCATGGCTGGGACTTAGAAGATCGGTGTTCGCGTGTTCCCGGGTAGAGGCGGAATGGTTCATCGCGCCCATTACCCAAATGTTTTGTCACCATATTGAAACGCTGACAGATGATTTCCGTAATGTCGTGATTTAAATGATCGTACCGCGTGACGTCGTTCGAGTGAAATTTGTGCCCCGTATGGCTACTCTGCAGCTACGGCTTATAAGCCATATCTTTAGGAGGCCCCTAGCCACCACCTTCTCACTCAGATTGTCATTCGCTCATCGTACATCGATTAGGACGTTTGTCATGACTTCTGCGCGAGACGCGACCCTCCAAGCCGATATTGGCAAAATGAAGCTCGAAGCTGATGGCTCCTTCAAGAGAGCTGCTGCTTCGTTCAGGAACTGGATCGCAAAGGACGGAGAGTTTACCGCCGAAAGAGGTTCGCCTTTCTGAGGGCCTGCATAATGTACCTTCTAACCAAATGTACCTTCTTAGACAGATATCACCTCTACGTCTCATATGCGTGCCGTATGTCCTTTCGTTTCCGTGCCATCGCTTGCTCCTCACCTTCCTCGTACTCACACAGCATGGGCCACCCGCACGCTTATCACACGGAAATTGAAAGGCCTCGAAGACTTCATCCGTGCGTGCACACCCCACCTTAGATCCCCGTGATCTTATTCATCTCGTTCACTTGTTGAACCGCCGTGCTCAGCCGTCACAATCGTATCTCCCCACATGGGCGAGTCTGGTTGGCCATTTGCCAACGTCGACGCTTTCCCCGGAGCAGACGCCGACCCGCTCTATGGCGCCCGACACGTCAAAGACCTCTATTTCAAAGCAGACCCCAGCTATAGCGGCAGGTACGTCCTCTTCCCTACGCCAACAGCCCTTCCTCAAGACATCCTGTTTTCCAAGGTTCACCGTCCCGGTTCTCTGGGACAAGAAGAACCACACGATCGTCAACAATGAAAGCTCAGAGATCATCCGCATGTTCAACACTGCCTTCAACCACCTGCTCCCCCCGGAAAAGGCGGCCGTCGATATCTATCCAGAACAGCACCGCAAGGAGATCGACGAGATCAACGAGTGGGTGTACGATACCGTGAACAGTGCGCACGTTTCTCCCTGGCTGTGCCTTGGGTCGTCTTTCTTGGCGGTTTGATGTTGATTCTGATCGCTATGTCTAGACGGCGTGTACAAGGCTGGATTTGCCGGATCACAAGAGGCATACGAAAAGGCCGTGTACCCACTCTTTGAGAGTCTAGACCGTCTTGAGAAGATGTTGACGGACAAGGACTATCTCGTCGGTGGTACACTGACGGAAGCGGACATCAGGCTGTTTGTCACATTGGTGGGCCTTTTCGCTGCCTCGCCTGCGAATCCTCTTACACCCTTTTCGTGGCAGATTCGGTTCGATCCGGTGTACGTCGGACATTTCAAGTGCAACCTGCGTACGATTCGGAATGGCTACCCTGCTATACACAGGTGAGATTCCATTTTTCGACGATTGTTTTTGGCTTCTACATATCACGTAGATGGCTGCGCAAGTTGTACTGGCACAACGATGCTTTCAAATCGACGACGAACTTCCAACACATCAAAGTCCATTATTATTGGTCCCAGACCAAGGTTTGTTCAGTGTTCTCGACACATTCAACAATCACCTATTTTGCCATGTTCGCAGGTCAACCCGACGCGCATCGTTGCTGTGGGGCCAACGCCCGACATCGAGCCACTCTAAACTCTGACGCGCACTAGTGGTAGTGAGGTATCGAGTACGCATATGAACCATGACACTGCACTGTGTACGATACAAATAGGATTACATTGAATCTCATGACTGGCGTGAACGAAGAGGTCCAAAAGGAGCGTCGTTAAGAGTACATATACACAGGTAGCATGCACTCAAACGAACAATATGCTGGCTAAGGGCGATATGACGACCATCAAGATCGTGCACATTAATGGTGCAAGGGATACAGCGGCATTCGCCCGCCGTGAGGGTGGGGGACATTGTGAGCCCACTTGTGTCTGAGAGTTGGGGGACGTGGATGAAGAGATGGCTGGTGATGTGGAAGCGGGGGAAGAGGATGACACAGGGGAGGAGTATGGAGATTGCTGGGATGTGAACGTGAGTACGTCTGAAGTCTGAGAAGATGACGTCGATAGCGCTACGGGGGACGATGTAGGCGTGGCCGTAGACGGTGCAGAAGAGTAGTATGATGGCGAAGGCTGTGAAGAGAAACCAGAAGGCGAAATCGACGATGTGGGAAATGGGGTAGACAGTGGTGCGGAGGATGCAGAAGAGCTGTACAATGGAACAGACTGGGAAGAGAAGGGCTGAGAATAAGATGAAGATGATGTGTATGAAGAGGGAAGAGAAGGTGCAGCCGTAGATGTCGATGTGAATGTGAATGCGGGTGAAGGTGCGAATATAGTTATGAGTGAGGATGTAGACGTGGAGAGTGAACTGAGCATGGCAGATGAATTTGTAGGGAACGTAGGCGTGGATGATGCCGGTGGAGAAGGATAGCTGAATGAATATGCTGTACTCGAAAACCACGAAGGATGGAAGGAAGTATTAAGAGACCAAGACGAAACAAAAATGGATGTCGAAGAGTGACTATGTGAACGCGTGAGGGTGTGAGAGTGCCGGTGTGTACGAGTCTGTGTGTGGTTGTGGAAAGACAGCATAGAGGTCGAAGAATTGGACGAGATGGTGGATGTTCGGGTGGTTGAGTCTGCAAGAACAGTAGTGTTTAACGTTGAAGTCGGGAACGACGGAAATGTGATCGTTGTGGCGGTAGCCGTCGGCGTTGTGACCGTAGAGGACGTCAGCGGCACAGTCTGTTCAGGTAATGAGGACTGCGAGGGTGAAAATGGACTAATCGGCGTTGATGTAGAACCTGAGGGGGATGGAATTGCTCTTCTCACACGAGTGATTCGTGCGCCGCCAGCGGTGTCCGGAGATCCATAGTGATGTGAAGGAAGTGTAAAAGCTTCTTGGCCTGGGACGAAAGATGCCTCCGTCGCGCCCTCAGTGTAATCATCTAACATAATTCCATAGTGATTTCCAAGGATATCGTCCGAACACTCGGATATATCGCGAATAGGCGCACATGCCGTTGACGCAGCCGCAGATGACTTGCAAGCCCTGAAGCAGAACCGCTCTTGCGACACGAAGCTCTATCAGGTCTTGTCAGACTACTACACAACAACGGGTGAGGTTCTCACCGTCCAGTAGTCGATCCGTTCGAGCTGACCATATCCACTCGTGAAGACAAGGTTATGGATAGTGTTACTCTCGCCACTTGCGCTTGCTACGCCATCAGCAGGGACATTAATCTTGCTCAAGTCTCCAACACCTTGACATTCTGTTCAGCCTTGAATTGCAGCGAGTTGTGAGGACTTGCCTGTTATTTGAACGTACGCGGATGTCCTCACGAGGCGTGCCCCGGATATCGTGCCATCGGGAATGAGGTTGGCCCCACGGGCACCCTAGAAGTGCGATGATTCGCTTATTTGACACGCTTTACTTCATAAGTTGAACACACCTTCATACACCACGCGAGCAGCGTGCGCTGTGAGGTTATTGCATGGTCGGCTTAATTCCCCTTTGGCGACGTACGCACACTGACCTCCGTGACCTCCCTGTTCCTGTTAGCCGAAAGAACGGGCAGTGAGGGAGCCCATAGGCAAAAGTCCTCGGGAGAGTTCACTAGAGAAGAGTCAAGATAATGGCGGCTAGTTGGCAAAGAAAAGTGAAAAAACACATACGATAAACACAAGAGCCAGCTCGACAACTCTCATACGTCGACGGTCCCCGTTTGGCATGGTGAGCGGGACCCTCGAGAGAACGTGCTTCGGTATGGCCTGAGCCGCTCGCCAAGATCATGGCTGCTGACACTCCGGATATGAGGCTTGCGAAGATGTATATACCAGCCATTGACAGGGGCATCTTTATGGTTGTGGCGCCAGCGCCGCTGTGGACCTGGAACTTGAAAGAAAAAGAGAATGTATTGGACTCCATTTTTTGCGTGCTTATAGCCACCTAGAAGCATGCACACGTATGATCCAAACATAGTAGGTACGCCTGGTGCGCGTGCGCAGGCACGGCAGGACCGTGGATGCTTTCTGGTAGACTCGAACAAGCCGCGGGGTTGGCTATCCCTTGAACCTGTTTGGGTAGTCGTCCTCGTGGACGCTGGTAGGACCTGGCAAGATGGTGCAAACGGGCTCAGGCATTCCTAAGATTGAGGTAATGAACGCTGTACAATCTCGGATTTGGAAGCCTGTCCTATCAGGCCACGCTCAGTCGGCGTGTCTGTCGTGATCAAAAAAAGTTTTCTGCTTAGATAGTGGTCCTCGTGTGCAAAGTGCGGACTGAAATGCGAAAGAGATTGTGGGATTTCAACTAAAGCCTCTGAGAGTGCTAGGCTAGAGTGGCCGACCACGGGTTTCCCACAGTTCGACGCATGGAATCAGAGGAGACCACGCACAGCATGCTCCACCACTCAGAAAGTCCTCCCATGGAAAAGGAGTTTAAATTTGTTGAGTGTTGATACTACCTGTCACTACCAGTGTAGGGATGAAGAGTCCTCTAAGTCCTTTAGTGAAGGAGGCTTGCACTGCACTGGAAGCAGTGGTAGACTTTGGAAGTGTCCTTTATACTTGCCAAGGTCCCCCGCACCCTTAAAATGTCACAAATGACACGCTGGGTGGTTCTGAGATGTCCATAAAACTACAATCATGAGAGACTTGGTAAGAAACAAGCAGAATGACTTGCAAATGCCCAATGGTGGCTGTGTGGACCCACGTGGCTAAACGAGATTTAAAGCCAAGTTGCAGCATTCCCTAGTAGGCCTCAAAACTTAGATAATGATTGTATCATCAGAGTAGGTTTGTTTTAGCATTATTTTAGAGTTCATTTTGGCCCAAGTTGTTTGGAGTAGCAACCCAACACACCTGAAGACCGGGTATGTCCGAATCTAATGTTACGCGGTTTTCGGGTGGTTCTGACTATCCAACGAAAGCAAATTTCAAAACGCAACCTTTTTTTAAAACTGTCCCAAAGCTGGAGCCGTTTTGGATTTTGAACGACCTAATAATTAGCTACTTTGAGGAAGGACCTCGTGCACACTCGGCGGCGGCTCAAACATGAAGCGACAGAGTGGTAACAATCATATCTTGACTGATGCCGCCGCTTATGATGACCGACGGGTGAAAGTAAGTGCGTGACGTGACAGAAAGTGACGGTGCCACAGTGTCTGCTTCACTACTAGTAAATCAGGCGAGCGCAGTTTCTTAGTTTGCAAGCCGAGGCTCTCGCTGAGAGTAGAATGGCACAAACTGCGCATCCTTCAGTGAGAGCAGGAGAGGATGTGCGATAATGGCTCTGCGGAGCATGTGCGTTGATATTTCCCAGATAGCTTCTATGATCCGAATACTCCCTTGGTGGCCAACCAGGTGATTGCAAAAGTGGGCGTAGACTCTATATCTGAGCATTAGCTCATTAACGAAACCTAGAGTTGCAATGCCGGTGCTTTGGTGCTCGCACAACTCACGCTAGTGGTGAGCGGCGGCGATGGCACATCGGACTCCGAAATGCATACCTATGTCGGGGCGAGGCGGGACCGCCATAATAAAAAATGCCGGACCTCAGTAGGGCGAAGCACTCAAAGGGAAATCTACCATCGTGAGTCGACCCATGGAACCATCTTATTGAGTTGTGTGACATTTGAATTCTAGGGGTCATATTGACAAGCTGATCTACGTTTCAGGGACATAATTTAGCTCAAAGTGGTTTTTCTGGCCGGATACGACAGGGACGGATCTTGCAATTTGGCGGGTGAAAAGGTCGGGAATCCCAGGTATATATGTGACCGGGTTAAAGATAGAGCTGGCGCACCCTTTGTTAATTCAAATGCACACCCCACCTTCGGGGATCACAGGTTGGCTTGTTTCTACCAGCACCATCCCAATGGACCTCCTTTCGTCGATCCCCTTTACCTTCCGCATCCCCTACGACCTCCTTGCCCCCGCCCTGGCCACGCTGCCCCTCGCAGTCGTCTTGGCCCACATCGTGCCTTACCTCCTAGACCCTTTCAACCAGCGTCGCATTCCTGGCCCCCTCCTGGCCCAGTTCTCCGACCTCTGGCTCGGATGGACAGCCAGCCAGGGCCACCGCTCTGACGTCGTCCACCGACTACACCAGAAACATGGTAGTACCTATTTCAAGTCGCGCCCCCTCCACGCTCATTTCCCTTTTAGGCACCCTTGTGCGCCTAGCACCGAATCATGTATCCGTCGCCGACCCAGGGGCTTTGCAGATTGTCTACGCCCACGGGAACGGCTCTCTCAAGTCCAACTTTTATGATGCATTTGTGTCCATCCACAGAGGCTTGTTCAACACAAGAGACCGTGCAGACCATGCGCGCAAAAGGAAAATCGTCTCCCACATATTTTCCCAGAAGAACGTTCTCGAGTTCGAGCCTATCGCTCGACTCTACATCGATCAACTCACCAAACAATGGGATCGTCTGTATGATGCTTCCCTAAAAGGCCACTCTGGCACAGAAGGTGAAGGCTGGTACGGTCAAGACGGCCGCCTTTGGTTGGATTGTCTCCCATGTACGATTTCATGCTTTCGTCACCATCGCTAACCTCAACTTGAAATCCCGCATTTTCTCAGGGTACAATTACCTCGCCTTTGACATCATCGGTAGTTGACGCCCATCGTTACAGTTCGATAAGTTGCTAAGTTACTCCTCTAGGCGATCTCGCTTTTGGATCCCCGTTTGGCATGGTCGTCAATGCCAAAGACTCTGCTCCCGTGGCTGTCTCACACCAAGATGCAATGAACTCATATGGAACTGAGGGGAAGCCGGAGGTCATCGAGATCCCCGCAGTACAGATTCTCAATGACCGTGGCGAGTTTTCTGCGTCCATGGGTGTTCTTCCCCCGTCCTGGAGACCCTATGTTCGTCTCCTCCCTTGGTACCGCAAAGGTAGTAAGGCAGTCCAAAACCTTGCCGGTTTGGCGGTTGCAGCAGTTGCAAAGCGTTTGACGACACCCACTGATCGTGTCGATCTCCTTAGTAAACTCCAGCAAGGTCGAGACGATGAAGGCAACCCGATGGGTGTGGCGGAGCTGACCGCTGAAGCCCTGACTCAACTGATAGCCGGCTCGGATACCACATCAAAGTGAGCGTCTTGTTACAAAGAGCGAATGTACTCTGAATCCACCTGTCAGCTCTTCTTGCGCAATCACCTATTATCTTGCCCGTTATCCACACGTTCAGGAAAAACTTCAGAAGGAACTCGATGAAGCACTTGGCTCGACAGATGATGCCGTCACCACTTTCGAAGAGGTGAAGAAGCTAACCTACTTGGAGGCTGTCATCAACGAAGCCTTGCGCATCCACTCCACGTCCGCAATGGGTCTCCCTCGTGTCGCGCCTGAAGGTGGATTAACAATCGAGGGCATACACTTTCCTCAAGGCACAGTTCTTAGCGTACCCACCTATACAATTCACCGAGACAAGAACGTTTGGGGGGACGACGTGGACGTGTTCCGTCCCGAGAGGTGGTTCGAGCATGACTACGCAGCGCTTCAAAAGGCATTCAATCCATTCTCGTTTGGACCTCGGTGAGAGTTCGTACCTTTGTTTCCCCGGGATTAAGCTGATGGGAATTGGTCAGAGGTTGCGTGGGTCGTAACCTGGCATCGATGGAGCTGATGATCATCGTATCTTCGATCCTTCGGCGTTACCATTTCGTGTTGGCGGAACCGGAACAACCGGTACGCGATCAAAGCGATCACGCTCACCTACCGAAATTACTCACGAGTCCCACTTCATGCTTTTAGCTCACTACCCGAGAAGGCTTCCTTCGCAAGCCGGTGGAGTGTCGCGTGGGAATTATGCGGAGACATGTTTAGGGGAGGAAGCTGTTTGGCAACTTCTGAACTCACTTGCCTGACTTTTATGTCGATTACGCCTACGTCGCTCAATGTACACTAGCCTTGTTTGTCTTGTTTGCCTTCAGTGGAATCGTTTCCGCGCGGCCCGTCCCGAAAGCCCGGGCTCGCGCACACGAGATCCGTATATTTTCGTTTGGGACGTGGTAAGACTCTCGCGGGGTAAATGGTCGATTTCCCTTGTCCTCTCACGCCCTGGAAACAGTTACTGGACGTATTCACTTATATATAAATGGCAGCCCCAGTACCATGATGCTTCTCGCTCGCGCGGCTAGCCCGACGACTTGACGGAGCTGGTCGAGCCATACAAAGGGTTGCATCATGGCTACGACCAGTTCCTCTAACTCACCGACCCCCACAAGCACCCTTCCCTCGTCTCCTACCAATAACTCTAACGACAATGGAGGCTTCACCGATCTCTTTTCTGCATCGGAATCTCCGCCACTCATCGTGGCGTTCCTCGCCATTGGCGTGTTCATTGTCGCCTTGTCAGGCATATTCGGATGGAGACGCCTCTCCCAATCACAGGAAGTGGTGGCTCCTTCACCCGGTACAACAACGAACCGCAGGCGCAAGTCCGTCTTGCTGGGTACAAAGCCTGTGTTTTGTGACCTGTGGGCGGATCTTCGGGGGGCGGAACCGTCTGCCGGAGTGTCATCGATCAACGCGACGGGATTTTGTCAATGGAAACACATCCTCGTAAGCCCTTCTTTTACTTTCTTCGCTGCTATCCCTCTGATTCTCGAGCTGGTCCTGATTATCTTTGCGACACATATGGCCACCTGTGTAGCCCATATCAGCCAGCTTGACATATCTTGTCTCCGAGTCGTCTGTCAAGCCACGAGCGCCAGTTAATTTGGCGTCGAACACCACCCAATCGGCCGCACCGAGTCAGATACTGAGGTGCTTTGCATCCGCTGTCAGACGTTATTATCTGCCTGCGCGTCCGTCGAGAGCACTACCGTCCACCTCATCACCACCTGCTTTATCACCACCAGCACCGCAAGCGATACCACTTGTTCCCATGACCAGTCCAAGTGAGGCCGAGCAGCCGCAGCTGAAATCGCTCGCAACACCGCCCAGTGCGCCGGAACATACGCTTGACGAGGCGGATTGGAGTGATGTGTCGTCGGTGCTGGTGTCTGTCATCGTCGCTATGCCTACGCAACGGCGGTCTGGATGTTGGAGCGCGGCAGGGAGGAAGGAGGCGCCGTCAGTTTCAGAGGGGACACCGTTAGAACTGGATGAGTATTGTATCGGGACAATGGACGTACCTTGGGGCGAGGCTGGATGACCACTGAGGTAAGGGTGGGTATGATCATCTGTGTCCTGGTGTAGATTCGTGTATACTGGGTTACCCCTTCTACAGTGTAGCTTTGACTCTTCATTCATCGGGACGTTTCTCTTTTGTTTGTATTTGGAATACTATTTGATCAATACTTCCATCCTTCGGGGACTAGGATGCAGGACTATACGGGGATGAACGTTATGTGATAAGGGAGGCGACGTGGCACATTACGTTGAACCCCTATGTGCGCATCCAGATACGAGCCTTATCTCCGTCCGCCTCGTCAGCGTACACTGCCATAGCAGGGGAGACGGCGCATTCGGAGGACCACACCACGATACCGCCCAAGCGACAAGTTAGGTCGTCTTCGAAGAGAAAGTTCGAAAG